>VDFB02270651.1:158860311-158907858 GCA_007258455.2 Sequoia sempervirens
CTAAACCAGTGGTCCCTAACCCTACATTCTATCTATAGTAACTAGGGAGGATGAAGCTATGGATAGATCAATTCTTTGGAAATTATTTTGGAAATTGATGGGGAGGGGGTGACTCCTCACCCTAGATCCCCGACATTAATCTATCCATTAGTAAGCATTGGACAAATAAAATACTAGCATTGATTCCAAGTTTTGGGTGGGGTTTAGCAAATACAGCCTACAGATACCAGCAGATACGCATCGAGGAAAAATAAGATGGTGACGGATCAACAGTTGTATCTGCTAAACATGTTTTGTATGACGCTACTGTGGGTAACTATGTTGCAGGTAGAAGTTGTTGTAGGAAGTGTGGAAACCATGAAAGAACGACAATTCTTACCGGGCCTACTATGATTCTAGGTGGGCCGAATAGTTACCCATTCTCTTTCTTTCTTTTTCTCACTCCATAGCTTCATCCTCCCTTCATAGCATTGGTCTATCCATAGCTTCATAGCTACGGATAGAACACTACAGGATTAGCTATAGTAGCTGGGGAGGTTAAAGAAATGGTATCTACGTGAGAACTTGGTAACTATGGGGAATCCTATAGCTAAACCAATGGTCCCTAACCCTACATTCTTTCTATAGTAGTCAGGGAGGATGAAGCTATGGATAGACCAATGCTTTGGAAATGCTTTTGGAAACTAATGGGGAGGGGGAGGGGTCCCCACCCTAGCTCCCTGACATTAGTCTATTCATAGCTATGGGAAGAACACTACAAGGATTAGCTATAGTAGCTGGGGAGGATGAAGCTATGGTATCTACGTGAAAACTTGGTAACTATGGGGAATCCTACAGCTAAACCAGTGATCCCTAACCCTACATTATTTCCATAGTAGTTGCGGAGAATGAAGCTATGGATAGACCAATGCTTTGGAAATGCTTTTGGAAATTGATGAGGAGGGTGGGGGGGCACCCTAGCTCCCCTTGGCTGGGAATTCTAGTTCCTGGAGTTCCCCTACTATTCTAAGGGCCAACTATCTTTCTTTGTGAGCCCCCTACCTCCATGACCACTAGAGATACTACCACTACCAATCTAGTACATGGCACAAAAACACTTGGGTGTGGGGGGATATATTGCAAACATTCTCAAGCAACTATGCCCCCTGCATGCATGCATGTAGGGGACCAACTATAGTTCCCACCAACCCCACCACCCAAGTTTGACCCTGTATAACTAAAAATATGTTATACTTCTGTGAATCCTTGCATGCAAGGATACTCAATAATGAGTCCTTGCAAATCAATTCAGAGCTCTCTATCCGAGAAGAGCAGAGATTGATGTTGTGGCCCTCAGATTAACCATGTTACCCCTGCAAATACAATCTCGGAACGAGAGATTCAAAGAGGAGAAGCAAGAATGCCAATCTCCATGAATCCTGTTCTTGCAATGCAACAATGAAAACTAATCTAAATGACTGTAAAATGTAATAAACCAAACTAATTTATTGAAATGAAACTTAATCTACATGCAATGCCATAAATGAATTATTTTGCAAATTAATTTACTATGAAGATTAAGCTAAAATGCAATATTAAACTATATGCTCTAAAAATAAGATGCTTATATAATCAAGCTAATGTAATCTCAAATGATAAAATTCAAATTTGCAGCATAAGTCTGATGTAAAAATTCGTGATTCTTTCTTTTTTTTTTTGAAATGAGAATGAGAGGACTCATTTTATAGGCAAAAGTAGAATTGAAGGCAAATTCAGAAACAATGTGGGATAAATAGAAAAATAGAAACAAATCTTAGTTAAGATTCTTTTTTCAGTTTATTTCCTTTAGCTGATTTGTTTCCTTTTTTCATCCTGGGATATTTGAGAGGATATTTCATTTATTTAATTTAATTTAAGATTGGTAATATCTCTTTTTTAATAAAATAAAATAAGATTATGTAATTTAGAAATGAATATTAATAAAGGCAAAATAAAATTATTTAATTAAAATAGATTTAATTAAATAGCATCATTTATTTAAAGTATCATCAACTCTAGTCAAATAAACATTATTTTATTTATTAAAAGGGATTTATTTCTTTGATTAAATAAAATTAATGAAGCATTCAAACAGGGAAAATTAAAAGAACATTTGAAATAGTTACATGATTGATTAAGAAATTTGATTTGAAAATCACGTGATCATTGATTGAAAGTTGATGTTGACAAATTAAATAACGTGATTTAAAAGTCTAGGTGACCATTTTAGGTTGCATACATTTGCCCCTCTTTGACTAATGTGATGTCGACTCGGGATCACATGCAGTCAAAGAATGAAGTTGCAATGTGAGATCAATTTGGGATCACAAAACAACTCAGATGTGAGGTCGACTCGGGATCACATCTGGACAAACATAAACAAAAGGCCTTTGAACATGAGGTCGATTCGGGATCACATCCAAAGTGAGAGATAAGAATCTCAAGCAAGGTTGCCCCAAGAGCAGCAATTGATAAATTGATAAAGTTGAATCAAGGATTGAAGTTTGATAGGTACTGCCCCCTCGTGATCGAAATTGAAATGAGATAGAGGAGAAATAATAAATTGAAAAATTTGATCAAATCAAACCAAGATAAAGGAGTTCTTGATGCCAAGATGAAAAATATAGAATCAGGCCAATTAGATCGGCAAAGAAATTATACCTAAGTTGATTAGAAGAAAAGAAATTAGGGTGAAATCGAGATGGAAGATAGGTTTTGGAAGAAATGGAAAGAAATGGAGAAGGAAGAGAAGTCTTCTTGATAAAGGGATGCATCAAAATCAATCAAGCATTTAAGGCAGGGAGTTTAGAATCCACGAAAGAAGATAAAGAAATGAAGAAAAAATCACAGTTGATGAAAATCACAAGAAAGATGGAAAACCCTCAAACCCATATCTGACCCTAAAAGTGCAAATTAACATGAAGTCTAAATAATGCAAGCTACATGAAAATGCAAGGTGTGTATTACTTGCAATAGGGTAAAAACATAGGTTTTTGTGTGTTCATCATTCATTATTAGAGAATCATAAGAGAACTTATTTTCATCACATTGGGCCATTATTCTGGGACATCAGGACAAATCACACAATCATCACTAGTCCTAAGCGCAACTAGAAGAAGATATAGTGCTGATTTATATCGGTACGTGGAATGTGGAAAGATTCTAACATGAGCATCAAAGACATGAAGGTCAAGATGACTACAATGTTAGCTTACCCAATTTAATGTAGCAAAACCATGCTCGCATCAAGACATAAACGCCAAGATTACCATGAGAATGGTTGTGAAAAAACATTCAAGGATGATGCCATAAATCTCTTAAGTGTGTCAAGTAGACAACAAGAGATACTGAAGAGGTTCAAGACAACACCCATAAGTAGAAAGCAAATAAAAACATGCCCCATGCCCCAAGTCCTCTAGCTATGCATCACGGAGAGACTTATTAGACAAGGACACTTAATGAAAATCAATATCAGTCAACACACAAAGAAAAGATCATGGCATATCTCGAGCATTAAGTGTTGCAATTAAAAAAAATTTAAGTGTGTAAACTGATACTGAGTTCCAAGGATAAGGATCAAATGCTTGCAAGTAGGTAAGATCACATGACTGAACTGGATAAGTGTTGAAAAACACACGATGTCAGGGGTTGTGTTGAAAAACACAGTTGGGTTAGTGTTGAAAAACACCGTTTGCGAGGTGTCCTAAAGACAAGCATATCCAAGAGACCAAAGCTAACACAGTGATGCCCCTAGAAAAAGACAAAGACCAATTCCAAACCAAGGCAATAAGGACAAGGCATGATGGAGAAAGGCTAAGTGTCGAGGATGCATGCTAAGAAATAGGGATGCAAAGGCCTCAAGTAGCGCCTGTTTCCAGGTTTTCACCACTTGGAAGAATTTTTTTTTTAGGACTTTTTATATTTTTTTTATATTTTTTTGTATTTTTGCTACCAAGGCGCCTGTTTCCAGGTTCTCACCAAGGCATTTTTTTTTTTTTTTGCTTTTTTTTTTTTTTTTTTCAGCATCATATTTGAATTTTTTTTTTGGATTTTTTGACAATATATCAATTTTTTTTTTGTAATTTTTTTATTATCATATATCAATTTTTTTTTGGAACTTTTTTCAGGGTCATAATTATATACAAAGGATGCCCCCAGACAGAACGGGCATCAAGAATAGAACTTCTTCAAGTGCAAAACATTGATAGGCTCAGGGAGCTGCTCCCCCTCTTCAATAGATAGTAGATAGGCACCTGTGCCAAAAGCTGCTGTGATGATGTAGGGCCCAAGCCAATTAGGTTCGAATTTTCCCTTCTGTTCTCGGTTCTGTTGGTTCTTAGGATTCTCTCGCAGGACAAGATCTCCTACTTGGAATTCTCTAGGGTGAACCTTTTTGTTGAAGGCTTTGGACATCCTCTTTTGATAGACCCTCATATAGTCAAATGATGCTTTACGCTTCTCATCAAGAAGTTCTAATTCTTGCAATCTCATGGTGCGATAGTCTTCATCTGTAACTAGACCTTTGAGAGAGACCCGAAGTGATGGAATCTCAACCTCTAAAGGTAACACTGCTTCAGCGCCGTATGTGAGGGAAAAAGGAGTAGCCCCAGTTGGAGTACGAATACTCGTTCTATAGGCCCACAGGGCCGGATTTATCTGTAGGTGCCAGTCTCTACCATTCTTATGAACTGTTCTGTGTAAAATCTTGAGAATGGTTTTGTTTGAAGCCTCTGCCTGACCATTTCCTTGTGGGAAGTAAATGGAGGGATAATGTTGCTTTATCTTGAATCTTTGGCGGGGAGTTCTTTGGGTCCTTGTTTTAGGCCGACCTCCGGTATGGGTGATGATCGGATAACACTCCATATGACGGATGATATGGTTTAAAATAAATAAAGACAACTGTCTTGCACGAGGCAATAGAAAGTGGAGCGACCCTCTACCCATTTTGTGAAGAGTAGTCAGTAGTAGTGATAATGAACTTATGCCCACCTGATGAGTTGGGATGAATCTGCCCAACAAGATCAAAGGCCCATCGCTGAAATGGCCAGTGAGATATAGAAGGAATTAGCTCCCTACCTGGAGCATGTATCAGGTGTCCATGTTTTTGACATTTTTCACAAGACTTAGCAAATGCTACTACATCTATCTGCATCGTAGGCCAATAGTACCCTGCCCTAAGCAACCTTCTAGCCATGGAAGACCATTAGAATGTCTCACATATGCCCTAGGTGGATGTCAACTGGCGCTTGATCGATTCCTCCTTTTCCTAAGCACCTAGAAGTGTTCATGGGCCTCCTATACAAATCACCAGAGATGAGGGAATGGCGAGAGGCATTGCGGATAAGGTTTCTTCTTTCAGATCGGTTAAATGTATCGAGGATGATGCCATCACGAAGATATGAGTAAATAGCACCATAGCGGGAGGATTCATGATTGACAAGGGTACAAATGATATGGCTTTCAGGTGAGTCAAATATGGGATATCGTAGCTCTTCCACGAGGAATTCATATCTGGACTCATGTTCCTCTAACTGAAGAAGTGAAGCAAGGGTGGCCATAGCATCAGCTGCTTTGTTCTCAGCCCTAGGGATTTGCTGAAAGGTGACAAAAGTAAAATACCGTCTCAATGAATCAACCATTTTTTTGTAAGGTACCCGACTTGTCATCTTTTGTTTAGTATTGTTCGATGACTTGGTTGATGATGGTGGCGGGGAATCCCCATGGGTATGTGGATTACGTGATATTCCACTCTATAGCCATTTTAGTCCATTTGTCAAAGCCTCATACTTAGCTATGTTGTTTGTGCATGGAAAGAGTAACTTGTAAAATTTAGGAATAGTATACCCATGAGGAGAAACAAACAACACACCAGCTCCAGAACCATTTTGCATGCATGAACCATCAAAGAATAGTTTCCAGGATCTTTCAGTCATGTACATAAGATGCTCATCTGGAAAGTTGACTTGAATGGGCATATTATCTTGAATAGGAAAATTAGCCAGTTGATCTGCAATAGCTTGGCTTTTGATTGCTTTGCGCTCAATATACTCTATGTCAAATTCAGAAAGAATCATCATCCATTTAGCAAGTCTGCCCGTGAGAGCAGCTTTACCGAGCAAGTATTTGAGAGGATCAATTTTTGATATGAGGTGTATGGTGTGCGTGAGCATATAGTGTCGCAATTTTTGAGAAGCAAACACTACTGCAAGGCAAACTTTTTCAATACTAGTATAATTAACCTCATAAGAAACAAGAGTGCGACTAATACTATAATATATGGCCCTTTCTTTCCCTTGTTCATCTAATTGAGCCAACAATGCCCCGGCCGAGGTCGATGGTACGAGACATAATATAAAATGAGAGGTTTTCACGGAATTAGGGCATTAAAATGGGAGGATTTTCCAAGTATTATTTAATTTGATCCATGCTCTTTTGGCAATCCTCATTCCAGACACATTGAACACCTTTATGCAAATTTTTGTTGAAAGGTTGTGCTCTATCTGCCAATTGTGAAATAAACCTCCTTATGGATTGAAAGCGCCCTTGAAGACTCCTCATTTGGCTGACATTTTTGGGAGGTGGCATGTTTATAATGGCTTGAACCTTTTCAGGGTCCACTTCTATTCCTTTAGCTGAAATGATGAATCCCAATAATTTTCCAGAAGTAACACCAAATGCACACTTTTTTGGGTTTAATCTTAGTTGAAATTGTTCCATGCGATCTAGAATCACTTCTAAATCAACCAAATGTGTTCCTCTTCTCTTAGACTTAGCCAAGGTGTCATCCACATAATCTTCCATATTCTTATGCATCATGTCATGGAAGATGGTTGTCATAGCTCTTTGGTAAGTAGCTCCTGCATTTTTCAATCCAAAGGGCATGACATTCCAACAATAAGTACCCCAGGCACATGTGAATGCAGTCTTTTCTTGATCCTCGGGAGCTATCTTGATATTATTATACCCAGAAAAACCATCCATCAAAGAATAGATCTCATATCCCGCTGTCATGTCCACTATCATGTCTATGTTAGGAAGTGGGAAATCATCCTTTGGGCATGCTCTGTTAAGATCTCTAAAGAATGTCAGAGTTGGTGGAACATCAGGTTCGAAAGCGAATTACAATAGTGGAAATCCGGTCGGCATAGTCTATGGCTCCTAATGAATCACCCGGAGCTTTTCTAATTAGAGCTTTCACTAAAAGAGCTATATGAGGGTGCATTTTTCTCTTTTGTTGGTTGGTTTCACAGGCTATGGATAAATGATTGCATAATGAGATTAGTGTCCAACGCAGCATGTCGATATGTCCATGCAAAGTTAATTTCCTTCTTTGGAGGAACTTCGGTATAAGGCTTTCTTCGCCGGTGATAAAGGTTAGCCAAGTGTGTACGAATTTTTGAAGACTTCTCATTGCCCAAATTAGCATTACGTAAGGTTCAGCCAATCTTGATGATCTATCACGGAAATGGCTTGGGAGACCATCAAGTACCTCATCAGTAGAGTGCCTAAAGGAGGTTTCACCTTTGGATATGCCTTTTATTTTACTTTTTTGGTTAAACACCCACACAGAGTGGTTTTGTCTATCGAACTCTTCTTATTCTTTTTCTTTTCTTTTATCTTGACTAAGGTACTTGATGTCGGGGTTAAATCATCTTGGTAGCGGTTCAGTGGAAAGACTACAGGATTCGATGGCATTTAGATAGCGGGTGATCTCATAGTCATTGTGTGAAATGTCGAGAGTTGAGGCTCTTGGTACTCGTTGAGACAATCAATAGGTTGGAATTGAACAAGGGGTGGAGTTAATAGCCGGTTCAAGATTCAGGATATAGGTGGTGGCCGTCTGCGGTATTTGTAGAATTAGAATGCATCAAGTTTCCTCTAAAGTGTCTAAATCGAGAGGAATTTATCCTAGCAAAGAATGGAATACACTGTCACGACATGTGGGGACAATCTTCTAATCAACACATGACTCGTCGGTTACATGGGAGTTGAGAACTATAAGCGCTGGACAGCGATCCATATCAAGTCAAGCTGTTGCGCCGAGAGTGAATCCCGTTCAAATATGAGAGTCTATTTGAATTATTGTTGGAGCCTCGTGATGTAGAAGCCTCAAGATTTGGAAGAGGCTCCTCTCCTCTAGCAATTTGCTCAATCACAAAATTATCTGAATTATCGCCATCCATTGCAGCTGGGATAGAGACATTATCCATAGTCAATCTTGCATTCATACAGTCACTATCTATTGCAAATGAGATAGGAGGACTATCAATTATTAAATCTCTTAAATCTTCCCAAAGGAGATTTGTTGAAGGTATCCAATCATCTGTTATATCTTGTTGATTGGTCAAATCTGGTACATATTATGTGTCATCTTTACTATCCCGCCTATCAGAAATGGGGACAGTGCATTTATTGTTGTTGATAAAGCCTAGGCCAACCAGTTTCTTAGACTTACATGCAAAAAGATCATGATTGAGTGGTTCGGCTCTAGCATCTAACCTGTGACTAAGAGGGCCATATCCTGGATAACCCATCTTCTTGACAAAAGTATATCCTCTCCCATAGGACTTAGGAGAGGGGGAGAAATTTTCATTGTCCTGGTATTTCTCCTCTTTGTATAGCCAATCTCAAACATCTACTTCCTCTTTTCATCTTGTATTGGTACTGAGGATTCAACAAACTTGTCAAATATTGTCATTCTTTGAAGATGATGGTTTCATCTCTGTGAGAGGCTTTCCATATGTCCTAAGGGGAAACGAGAATCTTTGCAAAGAGAGTCAAGTTGATACCCCCATGCCAAGATCTCTTGACTTAAATTTTTGGCTAGTGCCTTAAAGTTGTTTCATAATCTCTAACGCTTTCGGTTCAAGAGGGACATGAACATTAAGTGAGATTGAGTTAATTGATAAAGGTGTTATCCACACAGTGTGCAAATTTGTTCATTGTAGGGGAACAACACCTGCTGGTGGTAGGTAGCAGGCGGCACTACGCATATCATGAATCCATAATTACCCGATGGAAATGTTGCTATGCAGGGGTCGATTATCAACAATTTGAAACAAGATATCTTTCCGGGCCAATCGGCGGAAGGACTGACCAATCCTTAAACTTAAGTTACGCCTCATCATAGGCCTTTATGGTGATCTTCTTTCTGAGTGTCGATCACTTGCTCACGAATAGCCCAAAGTTTTGCAACAAATTCAAAGAAATTACAAATGTGGCTACAACCCGGCACCCCATCAATCAACAGCCTAGCAGGGTTTTATGAATCATGACTTCAATGTGAAGAGCAAGATTGTGTGGATGGCTTAGGGATTTGTCATCATCTTCAGAGAAAGAAAGGTAATGTGGGCTAGCAATGTGATTCACCATGCCTTGGAATTGGTCTATATCAATGTTGTTGGGGACATTTGATGTGCGCAAAGCGTCCTCAAGGATCTGCTTATGCCTAGGGGACAACTCTAGAAGCTCTAAGATTGAGATATGTGCTGGAGTTTTCTATAACTGATCTACAAGATTGTAGTTTGGTTTGAGAGCAGTGGCGGACTTTATAGTGACATTCTTGGATGCCACTTGCTTGGATTTGTTGGATGGACCTGAACTAGGCCCTCTGAGAATAATAGGGGCTTGACTCCTGGTAATAGCATTAAGGGCTTGGGAAGATATCCTAGAATGAGGACCTCTCAGCACCACAATAGGTTGGTTGTCAAAAATAGGGGGAGAGTCATAACCATGCGGGTCCTTACTCCTTATCATATTAACACTTGGCTCCACAACTTCAAGCATGTTTATCACATTTTTTGCCGTTGTATAGGTGTAGTTGATTGCAGCTTTGCCATTCTATGATTTAGAGGTTTCCCCCTTGTCGTAATTAGGCAAAGGTTCCTTAAAAGCCTTATGATCAGCATTGGTATTTAGGCCATCAACTTGAAGCTTTCCACTTTCTATAAAATCTTGGACGATATGTTTTAATTTCCAGCAGTTTTCAACAGTATGGCCGGGGCCATTATGAAATTTACAGAATGCCTTGTCATCCCACCAATGTGGCTTAGGATCTGGAATGTGAAATTTTGCAGGATCCTGAGGATGTGCCAAGTTGTTAGCAATGAGAGTTTTGAGAATATCCTCATATGTGTCACCCCATTTGGTAAATTGCCGCTTGTGGTTTTTGGGCCTTTCCTGATATCTTGGTTTACTTTCTTGTTGTGGAGGTGCATTAAGCTTCATTGCTTGCACAACCTTAGTCAAATTAAGAACACTTTGATCTCTTGATTGGGAAGAATCCACAACTCCATCATTGACAATTTGTTTGTTTTTGTTCCAATTGTTGTTCTTCCCTTTATCCCTATTGTTGTGTTGACCATTGTTGGTATTATTGTTATGTCTGGTCAAAATTCCTTGTTCTTTTAGAACATCCTCAATGCGGCATGCAGTTTCAATCATGGTATCAAAGGAAGTGAAGACTATCTTTTTGATCTCATGTCTCATTTCAGGCACCAAATTACTAATAAGTATGTCAATCTTTTCATCCTCATGGATCATCCTAGGATACCGAGAGCATTGTCTCCTCCACCTTTGCAAGAAGGTAACAAAGGGTTCCCCTTGATTTTGTTTCAAGTTGCATAGGTCCAACATAGTAACAGATCTTGGCAAATTATATGCGAATTGTTGAATGAATCTATGAACAAGTTCTCTAAAAGTCTTGACAGGAGGAGTGATATTGGTAAACAATTCCATTGCTTGTCCTTTAAGACTCCTAGGGAACAACCTCATCAAATAGGAGTCATCCTGATGGAATTCAAAGCTCATAGTATAGAACTGACGCACATGGTCGTGTGGATCACCACTACCATCATATTTATCGTATTGTGGGAATTCCACCCTCTTTGTAAAATCTTTCATACTCACACTCTTGTCGAATGGATTAGGACAAATTGAGTCTAGTGAGAATGAGCTCTTAGGTTGCATCATTTTCTCCATCATTTGCTTCATTTGGCGGATTTCTTCCTCTTGAGAGGGATTTTGCTTTTGTATTTTGTTGTTCACATCAAAATTATAAGGGACTCTGGCACCCTTGTTGATTAGACTTTCCAAGAACTTATCTTTGTTTTGTTCCAAATACCTCTCCACATACTGTTGGAAGATAGGCTCTTGTTGTATTCGCATGAAGTCTTGAGTATCAAAATCATAATGTGAGCTACCACCTCCATGTTGGGAACCAGGATGTACATGTTGGGAGTGTGGTCTTGAATTTATGGGAGGAGTTTTCCTCCTATAGTGAGCATACTGAGAGGCCCTTCTTCCTCTACAGGACTAGGAGATCTAGAAGGGGGTGCTTGGTACCCTTCTACTTCTTGGTGTTCTATAGAGGTGGAGGGAGGAGAATTATGTCCACTGTTAGCACCCCTTGTATTGTATTGTTTGTTTAATTGGTGGGCTAACTGCCTATCTTGCTCCTCTTGAGCGAGTTTCCTTTGTACTTCCAATGAAGCTTGGCTCTCTTCCTCAAGTTGTCTAAACTTTTCTTGCTTTGCAGCTTGTTCATCTAGAAAGGCTTTCTTTTCGCGTTCAATTCTTCTAAGCCTATCACTTGTGAACCTTGAGGTATGTTGAAGTGGTGAGCTTGGTCTAGACCGTTTGAACAAGTCATTGGTATACGTTGTATTGACATGAGCATCGCGAGGTTCATTGTCTTGGCCTTCATGTTGTGACCATTGTTTTTGGTGAGCTCGTCTCTTATACCTTTCATCCCGTTGATGGGCATCCAAATATCTTGTATTAATGAGGGGTGAACCAGGTTGATCATCATGAGAAGAATTTCCAAATATCATGTTGTTTCTGTGTTGTTCATAGCTATCATCAAGATTTTGATCCATGGCTTCCCTCTCGTAGAGGTAGCCGGTATAACTCATATCCATACGAGGTGGGAAGGTCAGGGGGTACTCAAGTCACTAAAATGGCTCTTTGGGTCAAAATAGGTTTGTTGACTCCCTAGGTGGCCCAGTGAATATTGGTTCCTTTTCCTTTCTCTTTTGGCAATGAGTGGGGTAGTTGGTTAAAGACTATCCGAGGTCGCTTTCCTTGGCTCACTTGATATCTTGTTGTGACTGACATGAAAGGGAGAGTTCAAGTAAACAAACAATTCTAAGAAACGTCAATACCAGACTAGGATAGTAAAAGTTTTCTCTTGTCCGAGAGAGATGGTGAAATAGAACTGTTGCAAATAGGTGCAAACCAACACTGCCACAGAGGTGCTCAATTCTTGGGTGAACACCCTAGCACATATGGATCAGGAGGATGACTTACACAAAGTGTAATGAGTTTGAATTGTATGAAAATGGGTGGACAAGGAGACTACTAGCACTCTCCAAGTGTGTTATCAAAGAGTCTAAAAAATTATCTATTTGACAGGAACAATTCCTAATTTGCCAATCTTAAGCAAAATCGCTTATGAGATCAAGGATCACTAATTCAAAAGGTCGACACATAAACCCTAAATACAGAACAGGTCTCTAAAACTGGGACAAGTCACTTAATCGAAGAACTCAGTATTTCAGTTTGTTGTTTGTTTGCAAAGATTAAGCAAGTATATCCACAGATTTTGATCAAGCACATAGGTTTCAATCAGACAAGTTGTGATACAAAAAGTAGTCAATAACAGATCTATCAAGGACAAAGCAACTTGATAGTATCGGGGGAGTCTTGTTTGAAGATGTTTGGACAATGTTTAAGACTCAAAAAACAAACACATAGCTATCCCTACCAAAGAAAATGGTGAGAAGTCAAAACCTTTGCCCCATTGCTTATGCGCATACGTGCACCTCACACAGCCGTGTCACCCCCTAGAGGGCGCCCGTGTTTTTGGTGTTTCCAAGGACTCAACAATGTACGTTCAAAGGTTACCCTTGTAGTAGGGGCCAGTGTCGCAACCGCCTCCAAACGTCCAGGTGTATGCCTATGATGGGAATCTGTGTATGATCAACATACGGAGAGATTCTTTCCCCCTCCTTGGCAAAGATTATGACTCCTTTTGGAGGTGAACCGGGTAGGAAACTAACTAAGAGGTTTTTACTTGGCTTCCGTTCACAATAACCTTCGGTGCCTCTGATACAGAGCTTGGGCCTCGCAGCCACACCAACACCTGAAAATCACACACCCCCGCAAGCAGGGCTCGGAGCGGTGCCGCTCAGTGCAATAAACAGAGCTTTTCCATGATGATCGTCCAAGTCATGGAAAAGAAGTTACTATGGTCTTGGAGTCTTTAGACTCAACAAGACGTTCTTTATTATAGTGAGGTGGAATCACCGGGATAGGTGTGTACTCACTTGGGTCGCGTCCCCGAGGTTCAACTTCCGGCAGGCCCTAAAGGTGACGGACATGGCTCATTCGGTTTCTGATTTTCTGATTCTCCCAAAAGGAGAAGAGCATACCTCTAGCCCGCCTCACCCAAACATGCTAAACAACCTTAATCACCGAGCTAGTTTCACTTCACCAAATCCACACGCTTTTGGGTTTCTGATTCTCTCAATGAGAGAAGAGCATAATCCCCTGACGAGTGAAAGTGCTAAAGCTTCACTACCTTGCTCCGCTCCCTAAGAGTTCGTCATATTAGTAAGATCATAAGGAGCCTGGATTTGTCCATGGTCATCACCTCCATGTAACAAAGAGCCAAATTCCCTACTCACTATCGAAACTCCTAAGAATTTTAACGAAGCCCTAATTAGACTATGTGAATTGAAAAACAAGAAAACAAACACAATTTTTTTTTTTTTTAAATAAAATCTTTGACAAGCGTAAGTGTTTGTTTTCAAGTCTTTGTCATGCGTCCTGCAATCAAACCGTTAGTGTGTTTCAAGTTCTCTGACTGGCGTCCTGCAGAAACTGTTATGCTGTGAAAAAAGAATTGAGAAGAACCAGAATTAAAAAGTCTAATTTAATCTAGTCAAAATTAAATCTAAGAAGAATTAGTTAACAAAACTAAAATTAAACTAAATTAATCTAATACTAAACTAAAAATTTAAAACAAAACTAATCTAAATTAATAAAATTAAAAAATCTAATCTAAATTTTAAAAAAAATCTAATCTAAATTAATAATTCTAATTTAAATTAATAAAGTTAAAAAATCTAAAGTAAAAAAAATCTAATTTAAATTAACAAAATTAAAGAATCTACTTTAAATTAACAAAGTTTAAAAAAATCTAATTTGAATTTTAGAAACTAAAAAAAATCTAATTTAAAAATCTAAATTAAAGACTAAACCAAACTAACTAAAAACTAAACTAAATTAAGATTAAAAACTAAATTAGAATTAAAAACTAAACTAAATTAAAAATTAAAAACTAAATTAAAAAATTAAAAATCTTCAAATTTGATTTCTGAAAAATCTGTTTATAATGAGTAGATAAAAACAGAAACCCAGAAATTTTTTGAAGCAAAAAATAAAACCCAGAAATCGTTTTTTAATCCAGCAAGTAGAAGATGAAAAAATAATTTTTTTAAATCTTTAGCCAGCTGAAAAAAATGACGCGCGACGGTTTTTGTGCAGCTATTTTCTTCAGATCTGTGAAAGAAATCAAAAAACTGAAAGATACCCAGATCGGATTTTGACCCTGGCTACAAAACCCAGAAATCGTTTTTCCTGCAACTGAGTGGAAGCTGGATTAATGAATCAAAACTAAAAACGAAATTAAAAACTACACTAAAACTAAATTAAAAACTAAAACTAAAACTGAATTAAAAACTAAATTAAAAACTAAAAACTAAACTAAATTAAAAACAAAATTTAAAAAAATTAAATTAAAAACTAAATTAAATTAAAAACTAAAAATTAAAACGGTGGGCGCCAAAATGTATAATTGAAAATATGTTATACTTCTGTGAATCCTTGCATGCAAGGATACTCAATAATGAGTCCTTGCAAATCAATTCACAGCTCTCTATCCGAGAAGAGCAGAGATTGATGTTGTGGCCCTCAGATTAACCATGTTACCCCTGCAAATACAATCTCGGAACGAGAGATTCAAAGAGGAGAAGCAAGAATGCCAATCTCCATGAATCCTGTTCTTGCAATGCAACAATGAAAACTAATCTAAATGACTGTAAAATGTAATAAACCAAACTAATTTATTGAAATGAAACTTAATCTACATGCAATGCCATAAATGAATTATTTTGCAAATTAATTTACTATGAAGATTAAGCTAAAATGCAATATTAAACTATATGCTCTAAAAATAAGATGCTTATATAATCAAACTAATGTAATCTCAAATGATAAAATTCAAATTTGCAGCATAAGTCTGATGTAAAAATTCGTGATTCTTTTCTTTTTTGAAATGAGAATGAGAGGGCTCATTTTATAGGCAAAAGTAGAATTGAAGGCAAATTCAGAAACAATGTGGGATAAATAGAAAAATAGAAACAAATCTTGATTGGAATTCTTTTTTTAGTTTATTTCCCTTTTAACTGATTTGTTTCCCTTTTTTTCATCACAGGATATTCTTGAGAGGATATTTCATTTTATTTAATTTAATTTAAGATGATAATATCTATTTTAATAAAATAAAATAAGATTATGTAATTTAGAAATGAATATTAATAAAATAAAATAAAATTATTTAATTAAAAATAGATTTAATTAAATAGCATCATTTTATTTAAGTAATATTAACTTCAATTAAATAACATTATTTTATTTATTAAAAGGGATTTATTTCTTTTGATTAAATAAAATTAATGAAGCATTCAAACCTTAGGGAAAATTGAAACATTTGAAATAGTTATGAATTGATTAAGAAATTTGATTTGAAAATGCGACAATCATTGATTCAGAAAGTTGATGTTGACAAATTAAATAAATGGGGCCCAAAGTCTAGGTGACCATTTTAGGTTGCATACAGACCCCACCACAAACCCCATCAGGGGGCCCTCCCTGCATGGGGGGTAGATTAATTGGATATAAGGATAGGCCTTGGGTGGGAGGATATAGAGTAAGGCATATCCGGTTCAATGGTTAGAAGCTAGGGTGATGGGCTAAGCCTAGATGGTGGGGTCTTGGGAATAGTAATGGATTGGATAAGAATAGCTAGGCTGGTAGAGGTGAATCAATAGATAGAGAATGGTAGTAAAAGCGGATTGGCAGGGAAGAGTAAAGAATCAGTTAAGAGAGGTGGTAGAGGAGTCCGCCAGTAAAGAAATAGTAGTGGAGGCTAGACTCCTGTCAGTTGGTGAATAAGAGTAGTTATGGATTGGCTTAAGAGTAGTGACTGATAGTGAATAGAATTTGTAGGGAGTGTATAGGATTGGTGAAGAATATCTAGGTAGTAGAGGACCTTTTGTAAAGAAGTAGCAGTAGAAGCCCGCCTTAGGTTAAGAGATATCAGTAGAAGCTAGTCACCCATAATAGGCCCCTCCTTGCAACATAGTTACCCCATACAAAATCTATTAGGTAGGAACTCGATTTATGGATAGATCAAGGGACTCAATCGGCTATATGCAAACTACTGGGGTTTGCATAGCAGTAGAATCCAATCACCTATAGTGACTGAGGACATAGCATGAAGAGCTTTAAATCTCAAAACCAACTTCGAAACTTCTAAGCCACCACCTACCTTTTTCTTTTCATTGCTCTAGATTCGAACAAGTTTAACATGTGGGTGGGGGGGGCTACTATTCTAAGGGTAGTGGTGGGTTGGGGGAGAAAAGTTGAATGGCTTTGGCTGGTCCCTTGTGTAGATATCACCAAGACTACTAGCTTTGCCCCAGATGGTTGAGGCTGGATGCATGCAAAGTGTTCTATTTGGTACAGTTGTCCATGCCTTAACCAACTACTTATGCCCCCCAACTATAGTTCCCTCCCACTAAGGCCATATGATCGGTGTCGAAGGCACAACCTGCTAGAGTAAGGAGATATAGTTGATTCCCTCCTACCTAGCTATAGATTGCTCTGAGGTGCACCAGAACAAAGCTAGAGAGCAACCAGGGGTGGGTAGAAACACATAGTGTGTCGACCCCAAACCCATAGCCCTATAGATAGTAGGGGGTCATGTTGCTCTTTCTCATCAATCGAGGCCGATTCGGAAACTCGGAAGTACCGTGTCATTCTCAAGTAAGTTTGGATGGCCTGTGCGCTACTACTATGACCTATGATACACAAAATACCCACTGTATTAGAATGAATCAGGGGAAGGTTACTCCCAAAGGTTTACATATGGGAGCCAAGCAGTAAGGCATATTTTCGAGGTGATTCCTCGAAGCTATGAGACCTATAATATCGAGACAGATGATTCGATCAATTCATTGATACAAGATCTATTGGAGTTGAGTGCCCGACCTAAAACCCCTCATCCTAAACTGAGCCATCATATCATGTATGTAATAATGATCAATGCATATGAACATAACCGCCAACTACTTTAGGGGAACTATGATTTCCGCTCACCCGGACATAGTTGGTGGGAGGGAATGGTTATTGCGGGGGGTGAACTACAATTCCCAGAAATATACTATTCCCTTCCACCCAATTCTAGTTGATGGGTGGGGGTTATATTCTGGGGGTTTTCGAACTACAATTTCCACCCAACCTATATAAGCCTCCCACCCACCACTATCGAACCCCACCCAACCCTAAAGTTCTGCGAGAATTTTATTTCTATATGCTTATTCTAGTAGGCTAATCAATAGAACCACCCTAGGCCCCGAGTGGGTGGAAAGTAAGTAGGTGGGTTATTGTAGCAGGCTGATTAATTAAGAGCTTTAGTTCTGGGTGAGTGGGACTATGCCCCCCGAAGAACAAAGTGGGTGGAAAGTAAGCAACAATGGGAGTTCCATAGTTATTATGGGGGGCTATATTTCTGGGTGGGGGGGAATTTTAGTTGTGGGGGGGATACTATTCTAAGGGTAGTTGAGGTAGATTAATTGTTGTTATGTTGGGTGGGAAGAGTAGCCAGCCTCGACACACATCTTATTTCCCATGTGTTAAAGCAGTTATTTCTCCACTCCATGTGTTGTGGCGGATGGGTCAGATGAACCAGGCTGAGAGGAAAGAGATGTTACTAAGTATGGGTGAGTAACCACATCCTACATTGGTCTAGTGGGAACCCTCACCTAGATATTCATTTATCATATCACATAGGGAGGTTCGTGGAAGCTCTGATATACCATGGGAAAATTGGATTCTCCAAGAAAAACTCTAGGAAATCATTGGTAAACTCTACTAATTGTCAAATCGGTGGTCTAACTATAATTCTTAATTAATTAGTAGATTAATCAGTGTGCTAGAATAAGCTAGCATAAGGTGGGAGGGCTAAGGCGAGCTTATGTGAGACTAGCGTATTCTAGCTTATTCTAGCAGGTTTATTAATGAAAACCTAAGGCTCAAACCCCACTAGGGGGTGGAATTAGATATAGGGGCCTTAGGTCGGTGGGGTGCCCTTTGGGACTGACCCATTCACCTTAGGTTGGTGGGGTTTGAGCCTTTTCACTAATTAATTGACTAATTAATTAAGAATTCTAGTTTTGGTTTGGGTGGGCCCTACTATTCTAATGGGTGCGGTGGATCAATCTATCATTGATTCTTCCCCAGGCCGCCTATCACCACCAACCCCACTGACCTGCCCTTCGAGACCAACCTGAGGTGAATAGGTCGATCTCGAAGGGCACCCACCCACCCTTTGGGACCATGGGGGAGGCTTTAGAGTTTCCTACCTTTGACAGCCTAAGGCCAATATGGTCAGCTACTGAAGGAATTCCTTAGGTCCCAAAGGGCATGGTCGGTGGGGTGCCCTTTGGGACCGACCATACTTGCCTTAAGTTGGTCCCGAAGGGCAGCTTGGTGGGGTTTTGTTGCCTTCCTTTCATTGGCAGCCAACCATATTGGCCTTAGGTCCCCCTAACCCCACCGACCCATTTTCCAACTCTATAGCCTCCCACCCCCCCTAGGTCGGTCTCGTCCAACCCCACCATCCCATTCGCCTTAGGGTAGAAAAAAAGGGTAGTTGAGTGGTTCATCGGGAATCATAATTCCTATGCAAGGTGGGGATTATAGTTGCAAATTTAACGGGTGGGTGGGAAGCAATGGTTCTGAGTGGGAGGCATATAGTTGGGTGGGTGGGAAACAACCCCTTTTGTCCTCCCACCCACCCCAACTATAATTCCCCCCCACCCGGAAGATAAAGCAGTTGGGCAGGGGGTTATCCTATATCCTGCCACCCACCCCCCCATATATTTAGAAGGGCCACCCACCAACATTAGCTTCCTTATTCTAGCAGGTTGTTTAATTCTCCTATTCTATTAAGCTAATTAATCCTAGTGTAGCACCAGGGGATTATAGTTGTGAAATTCTCGGGCACCTTCACCTTCCTGGGGACCATGTGTGTGGAGTTGGGTGGGGGGTTAAGGGCCACCCACCCTACAGGGTGGGGGGTATAGTTGGCATATACCTCCATGAACTACTTCTCCCTACATATGAACCATCCCTACATGTAGGGTGGGGGGAATTATAGTGCGACAATAGATTAGAGGGGCACTTCATTCAGTTGATTTCATTTATGTGCTCTCCCGTACTACTATCCCTGGCCCAAGCCTTGATAGATAGTACATCTTCACCGCTTTTGTAACTGGATCCCTTCCCAGTAAAATGTTGTAGGAATCCACACTATTGTGTGGAATTCCATCGAGATATAATAGAATCATCTAGGTACCTAACCAATCAAAGAGCCATCATGGTGTGTTCCACATAGCTAAAGGCCCCATAGCGTGGTTCCACATGGCTACTACAACACATAGCTACTACAAGTCCTTTTCTCGCCCTGAAGAATGGAGCCTACCAAAGCAGGAGCTAGCCAAGGTTAGGACCAACAACTGTAGATAGACATGGAGGTTAGTCCAGTCGATTCTCCTCCCATTGAGCAAATGACCCAGTCCTGATAGATCTACTACCCCCACTTCTCATCTCGCCAATGCTCAGATCAAGATTGGGATTCTTATGCTTGTAGGGATGATTCAGTTAAGTCTTTTAAGATTGAGATCCAGAAGCAGATCCAGTTGTTGCAATCCCACAGTGCTTCGAAGATTGGGTTTACCCAGCCCTTAGCAATCTGTATGTAGCTCCATCACCGAAAGTAGCGAGATCCAGAGTTTATTGATCAAGACCCAGAACCATAACCGTGAAGAAGGCATTGCTGACCCGAACAAAGCAAGGCCATCATTTCTTTCGCCCACAACACCAATAGATAGAGGTGACCATAGCCAACAGTTGGTGAGCATGTTCTTACCACCTAAGCTAAGCCTAGGGTGGGTGGTTTGATAGAGAGGGGGTCGAAGATCTAGACTTGAGTGTGTATCCTGATGAAGAAATAGAAGCGAAGCCACAGTTGCAATTGACTCCTTGGATCCAAGCAGTTTATCTTGTTCACCCAGAACCCATCTACCCATAACTACCACAAGCATGGGGTGGCGGTGGTGAGGCAAGCAACTAGGGACCACGAAGGGAGCTCCATTGAACCCCACCACGGTACTTCCACCAGTCCCATTGATAAATTTATTTCTCAATGTTTAATGTATTTTCACCCAGGGCCCATCTCTATATCCTCCCACCCCCCGGTGGGGTTTCCCCCCCCACCCGAAGGAGATGGCACTTCGTTCAGTTTTATCAACGAGCTAGCCTCACCCTTTATTTCATGGTTCTCTCTGCATGCATGCAAGGTGAGTAAATTATGGAAGAACCACCCTTCCACCTGAGTTCAAAGCTGAAGCACTCTCCAACTACAATTCCCCCCCACCCGAGGCTCGGGGGATATAGGAAATTCCCCCCTATTATATCTTCCCACCCATCTCGGTTAATCCCTACCCAACCCTTAGGCAATGCAGGGTGGGAGAATTTGGAGTGATGGTTGCTCCCCCTCAACCTGCAACCCATTGATCTACAGGGGAATGAGTGGTAATAGTAGGTAGGTTAGGTATAGCTTCGCCGCCCTCAAGTTCAAGCATATACCCATGATGACCCATAGTCTATTCTTCACAGTTACATCCTACCATACCAACCCCAACCATGCAATGGAGGGAGAGGAATAGGTAGTTAGTCCATCCTGTGCTTAATATTTATAGACTAGTTTTTCCTCTCATGTAGAAATCATATCTTGGTAATACTATTAAATCTTGGATTTCCAAACGACTAGTAAATGCTTGCTCTTTCTACGCTAAAACAAAAAGTGACCCATAGGTTGGGTATACCTTGAAGAACCGCCTCACTACTAGGCTTGAGTCATATATAACCACGTAAATCACCTCCATCTAAGCAATTATGCCCTAAAGCAGAGGTGCATCATCAGCATTTGAGAAGGCAAGATGCAAATGAGCATCAATACATAACATGCCTTTTCTTGACCTCTCGAATAAAGAAGTGGATGAGATGCTTTTGGCTTCGTCGAGCATCTGTATCGATTTTTGACTGAGGTTCTAAAGCCCGGGCATGCTTGAACCAACAGACTTGACTGCTAAGATAGACGTCTCGAGTGCATCCTCACCTTCCAATAATAGAAAGATAGGGGCTTGGCCTAGCAAACTACCCCAGCATGTCCTCCCACCCACCCCATTTACAACTATATCCTCCCAATGCACCACCCCCATTCCTATTGTTCTATATTGGGCTTTCAAATATCGAATCCCCCAACAACTATCTCCTCCAATCGTTCCCACCCCAATTTTCTCAAGGATCTATGGGGTTATGGCTTCTCTCTCATATCCGCCCCACCCCTAGGTAGACTTCTCCTCGATCGGATTGATTGGTTCGACCAAGTTTCGCCAAGGTCATCTTTAACTATGATTGGGATGGGGGACATCCCTTCCTTTCTGATTTTTCCAACTATCAGGATGGGGGTGAATCATTGTTGTGGGTGGGTGGCTGGTGGGAGGAAATGGATGGGCTACCGATTTGAGGGGCAGGAACCATCACTCGGGCACTATAACTCCCACCAACTATATCCACCCACCCTACATTGGTAAATAGGCTAGCGAGGTTAGTCAGGGGGGAATATAGGGTATTTCTAGTTCCCACCAACCTGTGGCCCCAGTAATATAAGAAGGGTGGGGGGGTGGGAATAGTTGGTGTCGGGGCTCCCACCCACCCGCCTATCATTTCTAAACTATAGAAATTTTCCCACCCCAACAAGCCATATTCCCAGAGGGGGCCCCCACCCACCCCAGGTGGCATCCATCTATTTCCCATTGCACACCTACCAACTTTTAGGCTCCCTGCATATGAACCACCCCGAGTGGAGTGGTACCCTGCATGTAGGGGTGATAGGGGGCACTCCATTTAGAATCTAATCAGTGTCGAGGGTCCACCCCAACTAACTATATATATATATATATGGGGCAGGCCCCTCCCCGACTATATATTGTGTCCTCGTGAGATGAGTAGTGACTTGCCAGATGGGGACTAACTTAAAAAAGTGGCCCTAAACTCTCTATCTAGCCCAACCATTACCCTCCCACCTGCCTCCCCTCTACTAGAGTTGGGGATCAGTCTAGTCATTAGTCATCAATCATTACCCATCAGTCATTAGCCATCAGTCATATCATGTAGTTCCATAGAATGGATGGATGATGGATGCCATGTATAGATATAGAAGCGGGGGACCCAAATGGATATAGCTGGGTTCATCGGGGGTCACCCATCCCATATATCTACTGGATGGCCTAGGGTGACCCATTTCATTCATGAAGGGTGGGAACTTAGGAGGAAGATGGGAGTGATACGAAGTGACTGACTCAACAAAGATCAAGGATCGCACTCAACTGCCCATCTATAGATATAGTGTCGAGGGGTTGGGGTATGGGCATAAACACTTTGGCATGGGGGTTGACACCACCTCATTAGTAGAGATGGGTTAGGTTGTCACTTCATCACTAGAGACTGGTTTGGTTGTCACCACCTACTAGATCTACTATCTAGGTTGTCACCATCGAATAAAGACTAGTTGGGGTTGGGTTGTCACAACCGAATAATAGAGACTGGTTGGGTTGTCACTTCGTCACCAACACTAGAATCTATAGATGGGGGGTTGTCACTTCACCACTAGAGACTGATTGGGTTGTCACTAGAGAATAATGGGCACTCAACCTCTACTGACTAGGCACTGACCCCATATATCTATATAGGAATTAGATTATAGACATGATATGCAGGTGATCTATCTTTGGGATTGGGCATGGGGTCACTGGACTTATTCAGGCATGGGACCCTATACATCTATATGGCATGGAGTTAGGGATAGGGGCATTGGGCCCCCTCTATAGATATGGGATTGGGCTAGGGGTTTGGGGTTAGTCCTCAGCAACATCCCCGATATATCTCCCTCACACCCCATAGCAACATCCCAATCATTCAATTTGGATTCTATATTTAATACAAAGGGCCAATCAAATGAGTGAATAGCAACATCCCAATATGAAGAGTGACATTCCAATCCTCATAGCAACATCCCTTTCTAATACAGACCAGTCATTCATATTCTATATGTAATACAAAGGGAATAGATGGGGCACTATACTAGATATAGCTAGGAGGGGGCCCCTATCTAATCTAATCTATATGGTATGGTGATGAGATCCTAACCTGTCTGATGAGCTACTAGCCTATTTGATGAGCACCTGACCCTCTATCTCTATATATAGGTGAGAAGCACCTAACCTGCAACAAACCCTCCTCTATCTACTATCTTCTATCTAGATGGCATGGGGCATGGCGATGAGCACCTAATCCTTTGCAAATGAAGGAGTATTCTGAGTCTGGACCTTGATGACCCTATCTGAATATACCCCCCTCTATCTATATGGTGATTCACTACTATTAGTTATTGTTCCTTCTACCAGAGACACCTTCAAACACTTATATGGAATGGATTGGATCAGAAAATAATATTCCCAAATGAAGGGGCCTTCCTTTCCTTCGAGAATAGATAGAGATATCCCACTCTCCCCAGATAGATCAGGTGGGTGGGAGGCAATAATGAAAGGCTAGATCTCGAGCTAGACAGAGATAGAGAGTAGCCCAATTGATAATTTCCCCTCACTTCAGAATAGAATTAAACTTGACCTTACTATTAGATATCCAATCCTCCTATACCTATCCCTATCTCCATGACCAATCCCCCTTGCATGTAGGGGGCATGACCAATCCTGATATTTAATAGAGAGAGTCACACCAAACTAATGAGGAATTCTAAGCTGCTCATAGAATAGAGTTGCTTGGTTTGTAATAGAGCTGCTCGAACAAGTTCGTAATAGAGTTGCTCGGACAAGTTCATAATAGAGCTACTCAAGAATAAAGAGAGCTGCTCGGATAGGTTTGTATAGCATACTACTCACTCGACTCTCTATCTATATAGTAACATGAGTGGGAACCACTTAAGTTCTGGGAATCGGACTTGACTTCATCCTAGTCGATCCCCTATATATCTATATGTCATCCTCTTCCTTTCCTAAGGATAACCAACTGTCATATAGATATATAGGCAGACTAGAGACTGGTATGAATGACTATTGGTAATGTGGTCGACCTACTCTCTATAGATTCCCCCTCACAATTAAAAACCACTCTATATATGGTCTCGCCAGATCTAATACCAAACTGAAGGGATGAAGTGAATCAGCGGATATCCTTCCCCACATCTGCTTCCTCTCTTCATATGCCATCCCCAACTATAGTTGGAACCCCAAAGAAATACCCTATCTATATATAGGGGGCCAACCCTCTCCAAGATAGGGGGGATTGGCCATATCTATATATAGGGGGTGGGGGTCCACCCCCCAACTATAGCTATAGGGATGAAGCAGATCAGCGGATACCCTTCCAGATAGAAGATATTCCTCTTCCCCTCTTCATATACTGGCCTTCAAAACTCTATCTTGGGTTGTCGACCCCCACTCTCTAGATATGGAACCTCCACCTAGAACCCCAGTGAATTATAGTTGGACCGGGGAAACTATAGTTTCCCACCCAGCCCTAAACTAAAATTGCCTTTCCCACCATGAACTAAGATTCCCTCCCCCTAATCTATAGCCTCCCACCACAACTAATATCCCCTGAGGTTCTAGCCATTTATCAATTACTTATTGGGTGGGAGGGCCCCTACTATTCGATGAACAGGGTCATTGGCGAACGGAAAATGGCGGGCCTCCCTCCCCATGGAACTATAATTCTTGGGGATGGGCCCATAGTTCTGTAGCACCCCTGGGTAGATAATTCTAGTTTGGCACTATTCCACCCACCAATTATAATTCCCAACTATAGTTCCCTCCTACTATATCTCGCACCCATCCCCAAAGAGTGGTGGGGCTCGATAGTTGTTGTTGGCTAGGAGGATGGAACTATATAAGGAATGGGGAGGGATTCTAGTTCATCAAGATTGTGGTGAAGAAATAAGCGCTTATGGGTCTCTCCCTTTGAACTTTAGTTTCCTAGTGTCATCAACTTGATCTAACACTATATATGGAATGACATTCATAGTGTCTAGGCACCGGTCCTAGGCTAAGGTGGTATGGAAGACTCAGATCCAATTCCAGTTCTGGTGCATTGGGAGGCTATTAATCTATTTAGGAATTCATTACATAACCATAGCCCTTCAGCTACATTCCTTTCACCCAAAGATCCAATTATAGATCCAGTCTCTTAACCAATTGATCTAGATGCAACCTATTTACCTTGTTTCAGTCCCATCCTCGATGAACTACCATAGCGGAGTATTTAGTGCCTCCCCCTAGCTCAATTGTGATGGGCCCAAGTCAACCTCTTTATCTGCACCCGAATCTCCTGTTCGAGCTCCAATCGGATATGGAACAACCCTTTCTATAATTATTCATGCTAGGCATGGCCAATAAACTAGAACAACATCTCGATCTCAATGAACCGGGTAGCAAACTTCCTTTGTCTCAGAACTATAGTTTCCCACCTACTCGAATTCTAGTTGCTCCTGCCAAAGAAGCTCTTTCCCATGCAATAATAAGATGGAGAGGGGGGGCGCTTCCTTTGGTGGGTCCACTACAAGACGAACTATAGTTCCCTTCCTTTCTTAGTTTGCTCTGCCCCCTTTAGAATAGTAGGGCTCCTCGAAGGGATGTTTACTAATATGCTCACTTTGGTGCTAGAACTAGTTGATCTCGTTGATTGATAAACGACATTCGTTGATTCGGCCTCTCCTACGGGTGGGAGAGAATTAGGGGGCATTCAATCCCTGCCATTCCCCCCCACTCTGCAGGAGCAACCAAGCTATATACATGGGGGGGACAGTGCCCCCTCTCTCCCTATCTATTATAAAAAATATGAACCTAAGGAATATATGGTCGGTGGGGTCTAGCCCCAGGCTCTGCCACAGGGGGGGTGGGAGGCTATAGAGTTGCTCTGCCACCAGTGGGTGGGAGGGGTGGGGGGAAATCAATTGTTCCAGAACTATAGTTTCCCACCCACCCAGAAGCCCTCCCCTTCGGGACCGATCTATTCACCTTTGGGTCAGTCCCGAAGGGCTGGGTGGGTGTGAAGCATAGGAGCCATGGTTCTTTGGTAGTCGGGGCCCTTCAGGACCTAAGGCCTGCCTTCGACAGCTGACCATATTGGTTTTAGGCTACCGAAGGCATGCCCGGGAACCTTATAGTCCCACCCAACTCTGGAAACCCCTTTTTTCCCCCCACCTGCCCCTTGGCCTCCCACAAATATAATCTACCTCCCTGAAGGGGGGGCCGAGAGGCCCCCTAAGGCCATATGGTCGGTGCCGAAGGCACAACCTGCTAGCCCCCTTACAGGGAGGTATATTATTGTTGATATGCCTCAGGGTGGTTAGAAACACAGGGAAGTTAGAAGCTAGGGAAATGGCGAAGCACCTTAGGTGTTTTTCTGCAAGGCGGTGGGCGAAGCCCTGGTAGGGTTCGCTTTTATTAGTGGGGTCTACCATTACAAATGGTGGGGGGTAGGTGGGGTCTTGGGGTTCTAGCCATTTCTCTGGGCGGGGATCGACACCGAACCCCAGCAATAATTGTTGAAAATCGATCTCAGCAACCTTCATCCTCCTAAGTTCCCACCGCCTTTATCTTCCAGGGGTTTTTCTAGAACCCCCGAGAACTATTTTTTTCTCTTCCTCCCACCATTTACTAGGCATGTTACATAGATAAAGGACCGATTTCTAGCCCTATCTTGTGGGGTCTTTCTTTTCCAATCACCAGATACCCCCCAACTATCTCTTAGGCCCCAAGAACAACTATCTCTGCCTTAGAATAGTAGGGCCCATAGAATTTTAGGGGTGTTGGGATTTGGATAGGGAAAGACCCCACTGCCCCTCCTATAGAAGAGTAGGGGCCTTGGGATAAGTAGTTGATAAATGGCTAGAACCCCAAGCTATAGATTGGCCCCAGTAATGGGTCGGTCGAATCGAGAGGTTGTAGCATATATTGTAACGTATAGATGATCTAACCACCCCTACCTTATTTTTCCCCCTATCGAGAACTTGAAAAATGTCCACTTTGGTGCATGAGGTGGATAGGGGGCCCCCCTCATCGATATCTGGATAGAGGACTGAGGTAAAATGTCCACTTTGGTGCACGAGGTGGATATAATTTTGTGTTCATCATGCTCCACTCGGCTAAGAGCTAGAGTTTGGGTTGAGCCCCACCCTTGCCTTGAGAAAGGGGTTATGACTCCCTTTTAAGGGGATACATCACATTGAATGAATGCTTCGAGCCCGCCAGCTGAGTGTGAGTAGCAGAGCCAATTAGAGTGCCTCAAACTGCAACTGCTGGAGATGCTATGGAGCCTTGTTTTCTACATCGCTATAGCAGTTTCTTTAGCGCACACTGAACTGCAACGATTGGACCCAAGTCATTCTTGTTAGAGTTGGTGGGGGACTAAGCCAAGATTGGGAAACCTTAGATCAGGTTGGATTCACTAACTCTTAGATCCCAGGGGGGTGCGGAGCCCTACTATCTAGCCGGGAAATCCTGAGCCGGTGGTTTGGGAGGCCCAATCTCAACTTGGTATGATCCCCCCGGGCATCACAGTTGGTTTAGTACTTAAATTCAGTTCCATTCCCCAGCCGGGGTTCGAGATAGGTTTAGTCTCTACTCAGTCAGATTTTGGATGGAGCCGATCTCCTTTGCTACTCTACTCAGAGCTACTCACGGAACTAATCCTAAAATGAAACAATTAGTTGGTCTGGGAGCCGAAGGTGGCAACTACTAGATCTAAAAGCAAACTCATAGGGGGAATCCTATAGTAGAGCACATCATAACGAAATGATAAGCATTGGTAAGCGATCACCCTACTATTCTCAAAGGGGTTCTCTACTCAGTAAGTAGTGTACTTCATCTCATAGTAGGATTTCGGTCTTGGGAAACGACCACCTTTATACAGTAGGGGCCCTACCTCTATATTGGGGGGTAGGATTCCAACAAATAGAACAGATTTCTTTATAGATGTAACATGCCCTATCTGATGGGTCCTTCTCGTCCCACCCAACCCTACGGCTAGATTTTAGTGAGCCAAACTGCCAAGACTCTTAACAGCAGGGTTTAGCCAAGACCCCACTACCCCACCTATAGAAGAGTAGGGGCCTTGGGTGGGACAAGGAGTGGCCAAAGAAGAGGTTGAATCCTTGAAGCTTCAAAGCCACTTCCTCAAATATATGATGGACGTCTGAACCCATTCTCTGTATCACAAATTGTTCATCACGCTATGTTTTCCGATACGAAGTGTTGCCTCTCGGCTCCAGATCGAACATACTATTATTAGAGACCATGCATGGTTGATGTCTTTTGTCCGTTATGTATATCTGATTTCCAACACAATGCTTATCCAACTCTTCTATCCCTCATTCCCCCCAGTCCACCATCCCTTACTTCTCTCCTGGTCTGATTCTTAGAGGAAGGGTGCTTGACCCCCGTACTATTTTATGGGCGGTAGGTAGGGGCGAGTGATCGCTCATTATTTGGGTTTCATTGTTTTCAAAGAGAATAATTGAATGGGGGGCTGAGCCGAGATCTTGATTGCCTCCTTTTCCCTCGGGCAGGGTGGGTTTTCCCTTATGCGCCGCCTTGTCCCTCTGTAGGGTGGGGCCAATGAAAAGAGAAGGAATAGGCGGCTCACGATCTTCTTATTCCAAACAATCGGGAAATCTGGGTGGGGATGGAGCACTATAGTTTCCCACCCACTCGCTTACCACCTTTATCTTCCTCCCACCTAGAAATATTACTTCCCACCCACCTGTTATCCTATATGCTCCCACCAACTATCTCAACTATAATCCCTGGGGAAATAGCCATTGATAAAGGGGATCTAGCCAAACCCCAACACCCCACCAAATTCTCCCCCCCACACTCCCCTCTTTGTAGCTGTTGCCTTGGGTAGGGGGGTTGTTGCGGGTGGGGAGGAAAACCCCACTAAACCCCCTACTATTCTAAGGGGCCTTAGGTGACGTAGATTATTTTTGCAAATTCAAGTTGTTTTTCAAGCAGGTTTTGTCAAACCTGATGCACTCCCAACCCCATCGACCAGCCCTACTTTCATCGGGACTGACCTCCCTATTGCCACCACCCGACCCTTTGGGATCGACCCAGCCATTTGGGACTGACCATACTCGCCTTAGGTCGGTCCTGAAGGGCAAGGTGGTGGGGTTAGTGTTTCCTACCTTCAGCAGCCGACCATATTGGCCTTGGGTCCCGGTGAACTCACCCCACCAACCCAGCCTTGCTTCGGCTTCACCTGGGCCCCCCTACAGGGAGGGCCCTTCAAGATCGACCTATTCATCTTTTCATGGAAGGATAGTCAATATACCTTAGGTCAGTCCAACCCACCTAAGGCCATATGGTCAGTTTTGAAGGTTGTCTTAGGGTAGGTCCCAAAGGGAAAAAAAGGGGTTGGGATAAGGTTGAGGATAGAGTATTACGTATAAAGTGTCGGTGGGTATTAATAATATGTAGTCTACTATGGAGTGGTACGTATAGAACTGATTCTTGCCATCTGATCCCCTTAGAATAGTAGGGACAATGGTCCCTAACCCTACATTCTTTCTATAGTAGCCAAGGAGGATGAATCTCTGAATAGACCAATGCTTTGGAAATGCTTTTGGAAATCGATGGGGAGGGGGGCTCCTCCACCTTAGCTCCCCTCGGTCGGGAATTCTAGTTTCGGAAGTTCCGCTAATATCCTAAGGGCCGGCTAGCTTTCTTTGTGGGCCTCCTACCTCTACGGCCACTAAAGATACTACCACTACCAATCTAGCATAGGGCACAGAAACACCTGGGTGGGGGGGATATATTGCAAACATTCTCAAGCAACTATGCCCCCTGTATGCATGCATGTAGGGACCAACTATAGTTCCCACCAACCCCACCACCCAAGGCAGACCCCATCACAAACCCCACCGGGGGGGCCTCCCTGCAGCATAGTTACCCCCCAACTGACAAAAGCCTACCTCATGTCAAGAGATTTCTTGGTAATCGAGTCGGGGAGGCACTAATGAATTGGTTACCAGGAGGTCACCGGGGCGAAAAGAAGAGAGGTTGGGCTCTTCGAGTGAAGATTTTCATTAAGAGAGAAAGGCTCCAATGAAATAACTGATCAAGCTGGGAATGGAGAGGAAGGACTACATATATGGCTCTCTCTGAATCAAGTCTTTAAAGAAGGGAATCAGATTGAACAACTAGAGTCTGTGGGAAAGGATGGGCAGGGAATGCAACCACCGGTTACCAGGAGCACTACCGGGAATGGAGCGTACTTGGGATATTACCATTGGTTTGGCTCTGAGCATGGAAAGAAAGGGTAGGAGAAGTAGGAAACTATATCCTCCCACCCTAAGGCTATGGGATGGTGGGGTTGTAGACCCCACAGTTCATCGATACCAACCCCACCACCCATGTTCGCCCTTTGTGGCAACACCAATCATTTGTCTCTGCTTGTCATATTCCTTCTATCACTTCAGAGGATAGTGTTTCAGATCCCTCCCCGCAAAAGTAATTTTAGCCTCCTTTAATAACTACCTTTCCCAACCCAATAGCGTTCCGAAGATTGGTTCACTTCCTCCATTTCTTTCTAGCAGCAGGATCGAACCAACCTTTCATGGAGGTATAGCAACAGAAGGGGATAGTACGAGGGCGGGATCGGGTGGAACCAGTCTTACCTATCACGGTTGGGTAAAGAAGCGTATTGGGGTGGACTAGTCCATCCAAGTCCCTCAACTGACTACGGGCCCTTGGAATCTAGATTTCCTTTTCAATCGAAGTCCTTTCTTGTCCTGGACTAGGAATCCCTTATTTGAGGCAGTCGAGTGGATTAGGAGGCATTCACTGGCATCTCTATTAGTAATCAGTTGAGTAGGCTAGTCGATGCCATTTCCTATAGTGAGAAATGGGGAGGCGGAAGGTTGCCTGGAGTTCCATGATAATCTATTGTATCCCACCCGCAACCCCGAATAAAGGGCATTTATCGCTAGGCTTACGAGGACTACCTCGTGCTTCCGGATCCCGATGAACTCTGAAGGGAATGAAGTGGTAGGAGTGTCTCGAATGAATGAAGCAACCTTGGAAGGCGTTGTTTGGGAGATACAGGGGATGGTATGGTCGGACAGTCTATTACATACGTATTAAGGGCTGGACGCGATGAAACAACAATGATTATTTCTATATCTGGGATTGATGAATGGTCATATATGCATTCCACCCACTGAAGGGAGGTGAATGAATAGTTATTCCACTCGATACACCTAGATTGGATCCGACCCTCACCGCTTTATCTTCCTCCAACCCTACACTATTGCTTCCCACTTATTAATCAGTGAAAAGTTGAACCCCACTGACCAGCCCTTCAGGACCGACCTATTCGCCTTTGGGTTAGTCCCGAAGGGCAGGTCGATGGGGTTTGAGCCTTAGGTTTTATGCTAGAATAAGTTAGAATAAGGATTAATTAACCTGCCCCAGATTAATGAACTTGCTAGAGTAAGGGAAGATTAATCCGTTCATTAATGCTGCTTGCTAGAATACACTAGAATATGTTGTCGGGTGAGTGTTTTCCTTTAGTGTTCAATAGAATTGGTATTTGATCATTGTTGCTCATCCCTTCTTGTCCCATCCCCTGCTCTGGATGGAGCTATCAACTTCCATCTCCTCCTAAGTTCCCACCCAACTTTCTCAAATTCCCTCCCCCCAACTAGAATTGTTACTCTAGTGTATTATAGCTTATTCTAGCAACTAAGGCCTATAGGGCGGGCGCAAAGTGCTTAAGCTTCTAGCGTATTCTAGCAAGCGAATTAATTTACCCTAAGGCTCAAACCCCACCGACCTAAGGTGAATATGGTCGGCCCCGAAGAGTATGGTCAGTGGGGTTCGCCTTTTCACTTATTAATTCACTAATTAATTTACTGATTAATTGGAAGGCACATTAATGAACTGGGCTAGCAAGCCCCTACTGTTTTAAAGGGCTAGCAGGTTGATTAATTAGTGTGGGGTTGGGGCCCAATGGGGTTAAGTTAAGAGCTGATTAATTAACCCTATGATTCCCTCTCACCCAAATATAGAGCTATTCTCCCACCCATCCCAACCATAATTCCTCCCCACCCGGGATATTGATTGAGGGAATGGTTAGCAATGATTGGAGTAGCTCATCTATCGCTATTAAGTAATTGATCTGATCCCAGCTGTCGTTGCCATCATTCAACCGGCATTGGTAATCCAAAAAATGTTCCATCCATTCATCTCTCAACCTTTCTCTCCCCCATCTCTATTTCTGCTCCTCCTCCCAATCAGTCGGAGCTAACTAGTTCATCCGTGCCTCAAGCCCACCAGCTTTTATTACTCCTCCTTTCAGTGCAACGGAATTGCCGACCCTCTCGATCTTGTTTCGATACCCACCTTAGAATAGTAGGGCGGTTGGTAGTCCATGAGATTGGATTAGCACAGCAGATAGCATATTCTTTACTTTGAAGGTGTTTGAGAAAGTTCCATAGGAGGTAGGGCTTGATCAATCATTTCTGTTTCGATACAACTGGACGTATTTGGATCCAGTTTAGAAAATATGCGTATACATCCCGCTCGAGATCTCCCCTCAGGGGTATCTTGGGTCGCACAACCACTTGATGAACCAATTCCTATCTCCACTACTATTCTAGAATCCACTGCTAGGCGTCAGTTCCTAATACGTTTATTAGATAGCCAGATCGTGTGATAAGGACTTGGTGGGGCACGTACGATAAGAAGACTTCTGGATCTTCCCCGAGAATGGATGGAAAGACAATAATGGGCAAAAATTAGTAGGGGGAAGAATAGTGGTGAGGATAGTTCTAGGGAGAATTAGTATGGGTAGGATAGGTTAAAATATCTGTAGGAAATATAATAGGGTTGGAGGACGATGAAATATCTTACGTAATAGACCCCCCCATTCAAAGCTTTCTCACAAAGGTTGGGGTTCGGTAGGACCAACTGATCCAAATCACCCACTTTCGACCATTTGAGCCATTTCATGACCAGTTTTAGAGCATAGTTTTCCTTGAGACATGTTACGTATAGAGTCGGTTAAACACTTTCACAAACTACCGATAATAATTATTCATTCCCTACTATTCTAAGGGCAATGCTTTCCTACTAAAGAAGATCGACCAGATTCGAACCGGTCAGATTGAAGCTACCTTGCTCCCCGACTTTGCTGTCGTCCTCCTCATCATAATGTCGGTCTGTCATCCTCCTCGTCATAGTGTTGTCCTCCTCATCATAGTCCTCTTGGAATCAATAGCATTTTGTCGGAACACGTCTATCTCTTCACTCTAGTAGTCCTATGCATAGTCAATACTGTAGCCCCAATCATGGCTACTTACAAAATGGGACTAGAAACCAAGAACCGAAATTAATGCCTCTCCAAACACAATTTCATGAATTGATTGCTACAACAAGAGATTATTCCTTTTCATGAATAGATTGCTACAACAAGAGATTCGTCATTTTCATGAATTGATTGCTAAAGTTCTTCCATAATGTCGTGTAGCAATTCGGGTTCATCTATACTGCTCAAAGTGGCTCTCTTATTGGGAGATTTCGGTTAGTGGCATTCGATCATAGAACCCTCTCACAGCAGCATGGGGAATCAGGAGGATTGGCGGACGAGAGCAACTGCTTGGATGATTAGAGATTTCTGCTCATCTTTTATTGTTGCTTTTAAGTGTTTAGTGTTATGTATTAGAGTTTGGAGCTAGTTGATTTTCCCCTGTCTGACTATATCGTCCATCACATCCACTTCATAGAGAAAAAAATGTAAATCCTCCTGGAACTCTCGAAGTGCTTGTTCGATGATAGAGAGGAAACCCATATTGTCATAGAGTTGCAGACACAGATCAAAGAATTGCATAGTTGGTTGGTTGTGATAGCTCCCGGCTAGTACGGGCACCCCCTAAAGAAAAAAGAAAGGAGATAGATAGATATATAAGATAGTTAACCGACCAGATTATATACGTAACAGGCTCACCCCCAACCCCATGCTACAGTTCTAGTGTTAGTCGCATCTTGCGATATAGATGTAGGCGACCCGGTCAACCTAAGGTTGTATTACATAGATAATTGATCCAAATCGATCGATCAAATCCCATCCATCATGTGTAACCGTCTATCTTGTGTCAGAATGTAGAAGTGTACCAACTGATCTATCAGTCGTATCACGTATATAATCAAATCAGTGTTTGGTTCATCTATCGAGTGTATCTATCTCGTGAGAAGTGTACCCATACCCATCTATCGAGTGCTTGAAGGAAGTGTACCAACTGATCGAGGGCGTTGGCTATCCAGCCCCAGGAATGCACGTGGGCATGGATGCCTAACACATGATACGGATACATCATGCATCTAAGTGACGTTGCCAACCTTCCAATGCTGTATTTGTCAAATCAACCACGGCCGCCTCCAGCAATTTTTTTTGAATTTAATGACAGATCCATCCAATTAAATATGTAAATTTTTCAGCCGCTGTGCAATAAATTTGCCCAACAGCTTAAATTGGCGCCTAAATTTCCCGCTGATAATCAAATTTCAATGCATTTGATAGAGGATAAAATCAGTTTTACACCAGCTATCGCCATTTTGTCCGGGAGAAATATCAGAGTTTCAAATAGAAGAGACTCGCGACCACTTGAAGGAGCTGTGTCTAATTTCCACGGATTAATCAGGTACCCGCTGGCGGATCTCAAACCATATATTAAAATTAAATGATTTTAAAATAGCAGTAAGTATATTTGATGAAAAAAATTAATCATACATTTTCATTCTATTGTTTTTCTTTGCTTCTAAGAGCTCCTCATATTTGATTTTTTAATTTTTATTACGATTATAAATTTACCCAAAAAATTATTTACTGTCTCTTACAGAAAGTAACAATAATTTTCACGGATTAATCAGGTATTTGGCATCTCAAACCATATATTATAATTAAAATTAACTGATTTTAAACTTTTGTCAAGGCTTCTCACATATGATTTTTCAATTTTTATCATATTATAAATTTACCCAAAAAATTATTTACTGTGTCTCTCTGTTTGTAACAGAAAATAGCAATATTTTATGTTTATTTTACTGCTTTTAAATTTTTTTCTACAAAAAAAACTCATTCTTGAATGTAGGAAAAATTGATAAATTATTACGGATAGATTAAATTTCAGATTTGTAATAAATCTTTCACCCTGTCACCAATAAATTTTCACCCACCATGTTAAAGAGTGGAAGAGACAACCCCTGAAATTATGTAACTAATGAGTGAAGGAATAAGTGATTGTTAGGTAGTTATCATCCATAAAATATGGAAGCCAATGCATAATAGAAAGTAAAAATACAATATAGTAATGTATGTAACTATTAAAAATGGGTTCATTGATTCATTTTGAAAATATTTTAAAGTAAAAAATAAATTACAATATATTTTATTATATATTTATTTACATATCAAATATGCTGATTTAAAAAATTATGAATATAAATTAGCATTTTTATAAATTAAAATCATACAAATATTATAAATAAAAAATAAAGTAAAAAACATATTTTATTATATATTTATTTACATATCAAATATATTGAAGTAAAAAATTATTAATATAAATTAGCATTTCTATAAATTAAAATCATACAATTATTATAAATAAAAAAATTCATTATCATAATTTAACATTTGTATAAATAAAATTATATTTACTTACATATCAAATTAACTAATTTAAAAAAGTATATCAATTTCTAATTAAATTATTAAATGTAAGTATTTTTAATTGTAATTTTTAAATAATAATTATAATATAATAAAATTCATAATAAAATATTTTCAAATTAAATAGTTAAATATTTATGCATACTTAAAATAATATTACATATTAATAACACAAAAAATTTCGCAATAATTTATATTCTCAATAAAAATATCTTTGTTGCATTATATAGATAAATTATTGAATAAGATAACTAAGTTAGTTTTATTCTTGTCAAAATGGAAAAAGATGTTACACATTTTTTAAACTTTTTATTTGATTAAAAATTATTGTATCCTTATTTCACCCCTTTTTAATTTCTTTTAATCTTGTTAAAATGGAAAAATAAGTTTATATATTGAATCTACATATGAAGGTGGAATCTACATATAAGTATCACTTTTATGTTGAAGAAGTGATATAGAATAAATAATAGATTATCCAATAGTCTATTAGAACATAAAACCATAGGTATAATCTTAAAGCATTAGCACGAATCACTAAAAAAAATGTAACAAATTGTTTTATTAATACACACAAAATCCAAGTCTTAACCCTTTTTATCATTTAAAAAAATGTGTTTATATTAATTACTTGTTATTCCAACTACATTATCTAAAATGTTTACTAATTATCACTTCTTTACCAAAGCCATTTGAAAAGTTGTGTTGTACTTTCTTCTAGTAATAAATTATTTCTACTAATATAGTAAAAAGGTTCCTTCTATGTAAAGATTATATGAGAAATTGTAATGGTGAAAATAGCATTCTAATGTTATTTGTTCATTTAATTTTGTGTATATTTTGAGGACATGTCTTAATACATGTACAAGATGATATAAATGGTGCAATCTTGTGTAAAGTTGAGCCCAATTACCTAGTTTTATCCAAACATGATCCTATATAATTTATTGCTTTATCTTACTCTTATGTCTACACATATCTACAATTTTAGCTTATCTATTTGACTATCATGCTTGTACATGTACATTAATCCCTAAATAACCATTTTTTGTCATGATCTTAATTGTTTTCTTTTATCACAAGTCAAGTTTGCAATCACAAGGTCATTCCCATTAGCATGAAATTGATCCACCCTAAATCAAATTCAAAAAATCATATTATGGTTGATTGGTCACCTTTACTTTTCTTGCCCAAGGTCAACTAAACACATTTTTTTGCAATTTGATGTCATGTTCTAGCATTTAAAAGCATTTAATTGCATTCATTTTACCCCTCTTGGATTCTAATGCACTTCTCATTTGACAAAATTCTAAAAGGGAAATCAATATCATCACTTTTGAATTTTGTGCTTAAAGAATTAAACAAATGCATTCTAAGGCTTGTTTGTTGCCTTCAATATTATTTATTGTCAAGGGGTTGATCAAGGCAAAGAGCCCTTACAACTCAATCATATGGTAACCTATCAAAAGTGTATTATTAATACCACAACCCATGGCTTCTAGAAAGAGATTAAATAATCATATGCGAGATTACTCATAGGACAAAAACTAGAACATATGATCAAAGTCAAATTTGTCAACAAGACCTAATTCACAATCACAAATCTACACCAAAATAGCAAAGTTAGCCTAGAGTATAATAGAAAAAATAATTTAAATAATCTTATACATTCAAATATCATAACCATTTTCTTTAACTTTGATACATAGAATTTAACATCAACAAAATAGTAATGATCATAAAACTAAATTATCTTATCCTATTCTTAAATAGTATGATAATAATCCACTTATGTAAATTAATTTAGACTAAAGTACATTTGATTGCCATTTGGAAAACATTTTATTTTCCTTTTCACATTTCATCTAGCCCATGTTTGAACTGCTCCACGTGCATTTTATGCCAAATTTTACTTAGAATTTTAGTTATTTCCATCCATTAGATCTCTATAAATTAGTTATTTTAAACCTTAGACACAGATTTAAATTCTTAGTCGAGGACTTGGAGGGTTAAAAGATTTACTTAACCACCCTTAAATAAATACTTTTGATTGTTTATGAATTTTATTTTAGTTGAAGTGGAAATAACTTTGCAGGCATGAGATGCGTCCAAAAATTACAGCCATAATTAAGGAAGATGACAGTAGAAAAACAAATCCCTGCATTATTTTATAACAAGATAAAAAGTATATTCGTGTTTTCCCAGTTCTTGAAATATCTAAATAAAATTGAAATCAAGAAAATCGACATTTAGACCGCAATCTCCATGAAATTAGTTCCACCAGAATCAGATCACAGATTCAAAACTATATACATTACATTCATGTTGCACTTAAAATAATATTACAAAAAATTTGGCAATGCTTAATAAAAATATTTTTGGGTGTGTTATATAGATAGATTATTGAATAAGATAATTAAGTTAGTTTTAATCTTGTCAAAATGGAAAAATATGTTTATATATCTTTTAAGCTTTTTATTTGATTAAAAATTATTGTATCCTTATTTCACCCCTTTTAAAAAAAAATTAATCTTATTAAAATGGGCTGGGCGATCTTCGGCGCTGATGCAAACTTTTGTGCTCCTCGAAAGCTGGGTAAAGGCGGCATCTCAGGTGTGTTCTTTCCTGTGTAGATTAGGTCATTTATGAGCATTTATTATGAATACCTCTTCACCCTCTTCTCTTTGCCGTTCGGCAGAGGCCGTACCCCCTAATTCCCCTTCGGCGGTTCCTCCACCATTTATGGCTTCTGACAACTCTTGCCTAAACATTCCCGATTCTTCCCCTCTGCATTCAAGACCCAAAACATTCTCTGAGGCGGTGGCGAAAGCTGGTGTCTCCATCGACGCGGGTGCGAGGTTTACCCTATCAAGCCCTAATGAAACCGCCGAAACGGGTAAGAATTGTAGGGTTGCTCCCACATCTCTCTTTGTTTCTCCTAATCCTGAAATGCTAGATGAAATTAGTAAGGAGAAAAATAGACTTAAAAATTCTGCTATTTTCTTTTCTGCTGTTGATATGGATAAATGTCCGCCAAGAAAATTTATGGATGATTGGTTTCACAATTTTTGGAACCTGAAGCTTGGCTTCCACATATCCTTCTGTAGACAGATTCAAAAAGGGTTGTTTGTTATTTTTTTTACCACTCATGAAGCCCAAATGGAAATTCTTAAAAAACAATACTGGACTGTCGGAAATACTTCCTTCCGTGCCATTGCGTGGACGCCTGAAGCCATTCATGAGGAAGTCCTCGCGCTCTCGGCCCCTCGATGGATTGTAATCAAACAAATCCTGCCTTTCTTATGGCGTTTTCTCCTGCAGTTGCTTGAACCTCTCGGTAAGGTCATCCGTATGGATGACACTGTTAGACTTGTCCCTCACATGGACGCTAGGGTTCTTATTTCTTTGAATCCCGGCTTTGAAATCCCCCCTGTAATCAATATTTGTATTACGGATGACAAATTTGTGTGCCCTATTGATATTCTAGGGGGTATGAATGCATGCTTCATGTGCAGAAAGGAAGGGCATCTAAGGAAAGATTGCCCTATCATTAAGAAAAAACCCTTGCTCGGCAAAACCTCGCCTCCCCGTAATTCGTCGTCCACTGGTAACCCTAACCTGGAATCTTCTTTAGAGAAAGTCCCTTCTGAGATGCCCGCGGAACCCGCCCCCCCTCTGGCCTCCTTCATCCCATCCACCGCTTATGCTCCCCCCCAACCGATCTTTCAGGCGATTCCTTCCCGCCCGTGGCTGGTGTTCCGAACGCCTGTTTCACTACGGTTGCTAAAACGTCCAACAAGCGAAGGCGTAGGGCCAATAAGCAGAACATTACTGAATTAGAGGAATCTCGGGCCCTTTGTATCCAATCTACCCCTGTCACCGTCAATTCTGTTGAGTCCGCATCTAAAGAACCTCTAACCAGCTCCACGCCCTCAGGCTCGGCTATGATGGACTACTTTTTCAGGTCTCCAGACCCGCCCCCTTCCCTATGCTTCCCTCCTAAAGTGTTCCATGAACTTGGGGATGATTGTTTGCTGGAAATCATCCCAACCAATAATACTTCTGAGGGTTCGACCTCTCTCCTTCAGAAACATTCAGTGGAGTTGGATTATATTTCCCATGACGACTCTGAGAATGATGATGACCTAAGAGATGTTGTCCCCATGGCTAAGCGGAGGGGGAGATGCTTAGGCTCCAAAAATAAGAACCCCTCAAAAAAAAAAAATGAGTGACTCTCAGGGCACTGTGTTGGCTCCCATGGCAGGTGCCTCTGACCTCAACATCCCCCCCTTAATTATTCCCCAATGAATTGCATTTCATGGAATATCCGGGGGCTTGAATCCCCTGACAGAAGGTGGATCATTAAGTGTTTCCTTGACACCTATAAAGCCATGGACTTCCTTATGTTGCAGGAAATTAAGGCCATTGGGTACACTCTGGATGTCAACCTCAACTTTTTGTGGAAAGATGCTATTAAGCTTTACACCAACCACCCTAGAGGTAGGGGTGGAGTTGCCCTTCTGATCAACAGGAAATGGGCCAAGTTTATCACCGGTAATGGGTCTTCCTCCTGCAACAAGGTGGTTTGGGTTACTTTCAATTTCAATAATCTTATATTTGGCATTTGTTCTATTTATGCCCCGAACGACTTCAAGGAAAGAGCGGGTCTCTGGGATTGGTTGGCTGCTCTCCCTAATATCCCTTGGCTTGTGGGGGGAGACTTCAACATGATTGAGTCTCAGGAAGATAAACTTGGTGGCCGTCCGTTTGTTTGGAAAGACTTTGAAAAAATGCACTGGTGCTAGATGTTAAGTTCCAAACATCTGTTTGATCCTTTAGCCGGTGCTAAGGACTCTTACCCTGGATTATGGCATACTTGGTGTAATTTCCAGGAGGGCCCTTACAGGATTTACTCCAGGCTTGACCGCTTCTATGCCAACAAAAACTTCTTCTCCTTTCTCCCTGATAATCTCGGACGCTCGGTCCTGGTTACCCCCACCTCTCTCTTTGACCACCACCCTATCTCTTCTTGTGTTAAGATCAACAACTCCCCTTATCCTTGTGAAAGATCCAATCCCAAATTTTTCCTCAACACTAATCTGCTTACAGATGAAGACACTCTTTGCGCCATCTGTATCATTAATATCTTAAACAGAAAAAGTTTCCCTACCATGTCTCACTTGGACAGATGGAACTTGAATATTCATACCAGGCAGAATCTTTTGAGGACCATAGGGAAAAAAAGGTCCAAATACTTTAGGTTTGTGGAAAAGAAGCTTTCCTCCGAGCTGCAGATTGTCAAAGCCAATATCCAAGCCAATCCTGCTGATTGTGAGCTCATCTCTTTGGTTGTAAAGGCTAAGGATGCCCTTAGACAGCACCAATAGATCAAGGTCAAGGGCGGCATGGTCAGATCCCGTGCTCACTGGCTTCACTGTGGGGACAGAGGCTCCAAATTCTTCTTCAACCTCATCAAACAAAAGCAGTCTAATGAGAATATTGAAAGACTTGTTGTTGATAACCATGAAATTAACGACCTGGATAACATCAAAAAGGTTTTTGCCAATTTTTATCACAACCTCTTCACCTCTAAGGATTCAGAGGATGCTGCCCTCTTGAGAGCCCAAGTCTGGTCCCTCATTCCCAATAGGATTTCCACTTTAGAAGCTAATCAGCTGTCCAAAGAGATCTCTCTTGAAGAAATTGAAAAAGATATTAAAGAGCTTAATAATGACAAGGCCCCTAGCCCTGATGGTCTGCCTGTTGAGTTCTACAAGGCTAATATCGATTGGATTTGCAAAGACCTGGTGGATATCTATTCTGAGGCCATTGCTAGAGGCTCCCTGGGTACCTCCATTAACAGAGGAATTATCAAGTTGCTCCCCAAGGATGGGGACAAAGCGCTCATCAAGAACTGGAGACCTATTACTCTCCTCAATGTTTCCTATAAAATCTTTGCCAAAATTCTGGCTCTTAGGATTAAAAATATCCTGCCCAAGTTTGTGTGCCCTACCCAAATGGGATTCATTAAAGGGAGATATATTTTGGAAAATTTGATCACCGACTAGGAAGCCATGAATTGGGCTCATGTTTCTAAGCAAGATTCTGTCATGTTCCTTCTGGACTTCGAGAAGGCCTATGATAAAGTGGAGTGGAATTTCATCTCCATGATGCTCGAGGCGTTTGGTTTCCCCAGTGCTTTCTGTAATTCTGTTAAAATTTTACTCAAAGATGCTTTCACGCAGGTCGACGTGAATGGCTCCCTATCTGACTCCTTTCCTCTTGGAAGATCCATCAGACAGGGTTGCCCCTTGGCCCCTGCCCTTTTTTTGATTGCTTCTGAAGCTCTATATTACATCTTAAGAGACAACTCTATCTCCTTGGCTGTTAAAGGCATATCCCTTCCTAATAACAATGAGCTTATTAACTGCCAATTCGCTGATGACACTGCAATCTTCCTTGAAGCTACGGCTGACAAATTTGAAACCCTGTATCACAAGCTCAACCTCTTCTGCAAGATCTCGGGCGCTCGTCTCTCCCACCTCAAGTTTGTGTGCCTTGGTTGGTATGAGCAGCCGCCTAACTGGTTCAAGAACTATCACTTTTAGTGGGGTGGCCTGAACAAGATTATGAGATATCTTGGCATTCCCTTCTCCATCGACCCCTCCCTCAAAGATATGTGGTATTGGGTCAAAGACAAGATTTTAAAGAAACTCAATAAATGGCATAACAGGGCCCTATCATTGGCCGGCAGAGTGCAGGTTTGCCAAAAAATTTGGTCATCTTATAATATTTATTACTCTTCAGCCTGGATGTTCAGTAACTATCAAATCTTTGAAATTCAAAAAGAGATCAGGAGGTTTCTTTGGTCTGATGGAAAAGGCAAAAACAAAATGCACGCGGTTAAATGGGAGTGGTGTCATACTAACAAACTCCTTGGGGGGCTTGGCCTAAGGGACCTTAAGCTCCAGGGGATTGCCCTGGCCGCCAAGTGGATCTTTCACTCTCTTGATGGTGATGATCCCTGGAAGGTCCTGGTTAGAAACAATATTGAAAGGGGTATCCCCAAGAAGGCTAAGTCTTGGAAGAATCTTCCCTTTAATGATCTTGTCCTTGGTGACTTTCCTGTGAATGTGCAAGGATCTGCTGTTTTTAGATCCATCTGGAAAGCTTGGAATTATGTGAAACACTTTATCACTAACAGGACCTTCCATGATGATACCCATCTTTACGGTGAAAGGTCCATTTGGTGGAACCTAAGCTCCTATGGCAAGCCCCTCGCCCTCTCCCAGGGCTGCTCTGCTAGGCAATAGAATAGTAAAGGCATCTCCCAGTTGGCTGACTTATTTGAGCATGACAGGTTAATTGGCTGGGAGGTTCTCAGTAATAAGTTTGACCTTCCCGGCTCCCAAAAGAAAACCTACAACTTGATCCGCAAGGCCACCATGAATCTCCCGACCTCTTGTCAAATTGATTCTCACGGATTTTTAAATAGTAAATGGCCGGATGGGACCGTTCTTAACAAAATCAAAGACAAAAATATTTATAATACTATCGAGCACTTTGAGGCCATCTTAGATCATATTAACAATGTTTGGTACTCTACTTTTGACACCCATGATTGGAAAAATTCTCTTAAGAATCTCTGGAAAGGGCCTACTGAACCTAAGATAAAATGTTTTAATTGGCTTGTTATTCTTGATAGGCTCCCTATCAGGAAAGATTCCTCAGTTACTGATCATTGTATTATGTGCAGGTTACCCGAAACTGGTAGACACGTTCTTTTTTATTGTATATTTGCTAAGGAGATATGGCATATGTTTGGCATTATGTATCCTTCATTGTTTAACATCATTGAGATTATTACCAGCCATATTGTTGGGCTGAAACAAGACTCTAACTTATTTTGGAAAATCCTCTCCTCTAGTATTTTGTGGCAAATCTGGAAGTGTAGAAACGAAGAGAGATATCAGAACAATCCCAGAATTCTTACTGAGTCTTTTTGGAAACTCGTTTATCTTAAAATTTTCTTCCAGGTACGCACTACTATGCTGATTGAAAAAGAGAAGCTTAAAAGGTTCCTTAAGAATGGCTTTGCCATGTTCTTCATATATGAGATGCAAGGAGGCTACGCTTGGAGGCAGACTATGGACAATCTACAGCTATTTGAGAAATCGTGCAAAATGCTGACCCAAGAGGTGAAGAACAACAGGAAAATCAACAAGGAGCAGATCCTCATGCTAGCTCAGATTCAGGAAACTAAGCGTATCGTCTGGATGGAAGGTGCCAAGGGGTGGACGACCTGGATTGATAACTTTGAAGATATTTTAAGCTAGTGGCTGCTATGCTTTGGGCCCGCATCTCTTTTTGTTGTTCATGTGATTGTATATATTTTTATGTGCTCTAGTTACTCTTTGTGCTCTTGATGTGAGGCTTTGCCTCTCTTGAGCCGTACTCTTCATTCCCGTGGAACTTATTTTTTTTTATCTCTCTATATATAATACAAAAAAACCTTAAAATGATGTTAATATTATTTATTAAAGTCCTAATATATATAGTTATATTCTTATCCATTAATTTTGGTTTATCCTAATTAAGTATATATTAACATAATTAATATATAATGTATATTTTATATAATAAAAAAAATTATAAATAATATAATTATACTAATTATTATTATATATTATATTTTTAAAGAAAACTATTAAATACATATATAGGATTATTATTACTATTATATTTAATAGTTTTATTAAAAATATAATATATAAAATATACATTATATATTAATTATGCTAATATATACTTAATATATTAATTATTTTCATTTTATTAAACATACTTTAAAACCTTCGTATAAACCTAATTTTTGGCTGTAGCTCGCTAAATTGTAAAGTGTAAGGTCAATACCAGTGGGAAGAGTTTGGAGGTGTAACACCCCTCCATTTTGGATCTTTTGATCGACAGTGCTTTCTTTGTTATGTGTTTCTATTATGTTGTGACTGATTATTTGTTTATAACATGTTTTCACATTAGCATAGTTGTTATTTGAATTAATATTGATGTATGCTCATTTATTGATTATTGATGTTTTAATTTTGTTAGTCTTGATGTGACTGTATTGGTGAAGAGAATGATATTGCATCACTCGCTCGCGAGTGCCCTGTGATTTCCATGATTCTCTCTTCACAGTGTGTATGATTTATTATATGTATACATGTGCGACATTTGCTTGTTTGTAGGATTGCAGGTACAAGACATTAGCTTCACCTGGTTTCACAAGTCTGAGTGTGTCCACTACTCAATAGTAATATTGGGAGATAGTAACGGGTTACCTAGTCATACCTTTACCCTAGTACAGTGTGTCGTCAGTTTGAACTTGGTCTTAGTTTTATCATTGTTGTTCTGGGTATTTTATTCTTGTGCAAATTTAATTTAGTAGATTAAATGTGTATTTAATTTTAAATATTTAATTAAATGAATTATTGTTGTGAGGGCTTTAGAATAAATAAATACATAACTAAATTTATTTTGGTTATGTTGATTTAGTAAATTTTATTATTAAAAATAAATGGTAATTAAATAAGTAAAAATATTTAAATTGGTTGCAATTAGTAAATTGTATTATTATATTTAAATGCATGTGAATAAAAAATATCTAAATTGTTGAGGGAAAAGATATTTTAGATATTTTGTTTAAAATAACTAAGAGTTAGAAATTTGTCATCTAATTGTTGAAAATTCATTCATGGAGAAGACTTTTGGTAAAAAAAACAAAAAAAAGTTGTTGCACGGGAAAAGTTTAGATGTGTGTGAAAAATTGGTGAAGAAATTGTGGATCTCTCTGAAAAAACTGTTTAGAATTATTTTGCTGTAGAATTCTTGGCTGTGTTTTTTTGTCGTGTCTTCTGGAAGGAGGCAATTGCATTGAAGAAAATTTTGGCTACATTGAGAATTGAAATTATAGAGAAGCTCGGCAACATTTTCTTGAGGCAACATTCTTCTGTAATAGGTTCTTTACTATTTTTGTGAAATTTGAAATTGAAAAGTTATTTTATTACTGTAGTGCAAATTGGAAATGTTTTAGGAAATGATTTTTCAATACTGTAGAAGTTTTTGTTTCTTTCTTTTAAAAGATTTCCGTGAAAATGAAACCTCTGTAGAAAACAATTAAATCCTCTGTGTAATTTGTTTATTCGAAATAGATTTATACAGGAGGAAATTATAGTGGAATTATTAAACCTCTGTTGGATTTAAATCAAAACTTAGAAACCTCTTCCTGTAGAAAATGGTAAATTACTGTGAAGATTTAGATCCTTATAGGGAATGATTTTAAACAATAGAAAATACAAATAAAAGTATTTGAAGAATTAGAAAACCTCTGTAGGATTGAAAATGAAATTTTCTGATAAATTTGGGAAAACTGAAATAATTGGAAACCTCTAGTAATTTGAAAATCAAAAACAGTAGAGAGAGTGCATTATTAAATTAATCATAACTCAAAATTTACAAATTGGGTAGGGCTAAATTTTTTATATGTTTTAGACGATTTGATTACACACCTTCAGTAAAAATTTCAGAGAAACCTAGATCCGAAAAAAAAGTTATTAAAGTCAAAAGTACTGGGTTTATGATTAGGGTTGTCTGAAAATTGTTAATTTATATTTATATATTTATTTATTTGTTTAAAAATATATATTAGAAATATTGCATATAATTTTAGAGTATTTAAATGTATTTTTAAATAGGTGCATGCACATGCACAATTTGATATTTTAAAATAAACGTTGAAAAATAATAATTAGATTATGTAATTAGAATATATATTTATTTATTTAAAAGAAATATTATATCGTTAATTAATGCATACAATGCACAAGTAGGTGTTTTATAATAAGATGATTTTATTAGAAGGATTAAAATTTCTATTTATATTTGTTTGTGAAATTAGAGTTAACAATTAGTTTTAATTCCCTTATGATTTGTAAATATAAGTATTTATATATTAATAAAAGCATGTGAATGCATGGGTTAATAAAATCTTAAAATAAAAAGACTTAGGAGTGAAAGTTGATTTGTATTTAAATAGATATTGATTCAATTTGGATTTAGGAAATCTAAATATTAGATTATTTAAGTGCCTAAATTATTTTAAGTTGTATTATTTTCTATTCACATTTGCGGGCAATTTGAATTGAATATTATGAGTAATTGTCAAACTCGAGAGAGAGTTCATTAGGAGGGGGGAGGGAGAGGGAAAGAGGCGAAGAAGGGAGAGAGAGAGAGAGTTCATTAGGAGGGGGGAGG
>VDFB02270651.1:158907958-158975458 GCA_007258455.2 Sequoia sempervirens
TATTTGAGCATGATAGGTTAATTGGCTGGGAGGTTCTCAGTAATAAGTTTGACCTTCCCAGCTCCCAGAAGAAAACCTACAACTTGATCCGCAAGGCCACCATGAATCTCCCGACCTCTTGTCAAATTGATTCTCACAGATTTTTAAATAGTAAATGGCCGGATGGGACCGTTCTTAACAAAATCAAAGCCAAAAATATTTATAATACTATCGAGCACTCTGAGGCCGTCTTAGATCATATTAACAATGTTTGGTACTCTACTTTTGACACCCATGATTGGAAAAATTCTCTTAAGAATCTCTGGAAAGGGCCTACTGAACCTAAGATAAAATGTTTTAATTGGCTTGTTATGCTTGATAGGCTCCCTATCAGGAAAGATTCCTCGGTTACTGATCATTGTATTATGTGTAGGTTACCCGAAACTGGTAGACACATTCTTTTTTATTGTATATTTGCTAAGGAGATATGGCATATGTTTGGCATTATGTATCCTTCATTGTTTAACATCATTGAGATTATTACCGGCCATATTGTTGGGCTGAAACAAGACTCTAACTTATTTTGGAAAATCTGGAAGTGTAGAAACGAAGAGAGATATCAGAACAATCCCAGAATTCTTACTGAGTCTTTTCGGAAACTCATTTATCTTAAAATTTTCTTGCGGGTATGCACTACTATGCTGATTGAAAAAGAGAAGCTTAAAAGGTTCCTTAAGAATGGCTTTGCCACGTTCTTCATATATGAGATGCAAGGAGGCTACACTTGGAGGCAGACTATGGACAATCTGCAGCTATTTGAGAAATCGTGCAAAATGCTGACCCAAGAGGTGAAGAACAACAGGAAAATCAACAAGGAGCAGATCCTCATGCTGACTCAGATTCAGGAAACTAAGCGTATCGTCTGGATGGAAGGTGCCAAGGGGTGGATGGCCTGGGTTGATAACTTTGAAGATATTTTAAGCTAGTGGCTGCTATGCTTTGGGCCCGCATCTCTTTTTGCTGTTCATGTGATTGTATATATTTTTATGTGCTCCAGTTACTCTTTGTGCTCTTGATGTGAGGCTTTGCCTCTCTTGAGCCGTACTCTTCGTTCCCGTGGAACTTATTTTTTTGATCTCTCTATACATAATACAAAAATCTTATTAAAATGGAAAAATAAATTTATATATTTTTTAAGCTTTTTATTTGATTAAAAATTATTCTATCCTTATTTCACCCCTTTTTAAAAAAATTTAATCTTGTCAAAATGGGAAAATAAGTTTATATACTTTTTAAGCTTTTTAATTAAAATTTTTAAATACTTATTATATTTTTATTAGTCAAATTTTACTTTTTATTATTGAACAAGCTCGTGTTTCAAAATATTCATAGAGAGCTGCAATATGACACATTAGAAGGAATATTAGAAACAAGAATCCAATTACAACTATCTTATAATTTTGAATACAAGTATTTAAAAAAAAAAAGAATCATTATTAAGTCTTATAGGTTAATAGATCTTATTTTTTTATAGCACAAAATTTCATTCCTTTTAATAAGAAATTTGAATCTTCTTAAAACAATTATTTAACAAATATAGTATGCACAATAAATTTCTAAACAATTCTTAACAAATGAAAGGTATTGACAAATATTCTACACAATATAAGCTCATTTGAGTTTACATATAGACATAATCATAACACCTTTGAGTACTAATTATATTAATAGAAAAAAAAATGTAATTTTTAAAATACATAGTAAATTTTTATTTTCTCTAAATATAAATTTGATAAACATATTAACAATAATTTTAAATAGTATTTTTTATTAGATAAAAGGGGAAAACTAGGTCCCTTCAATTACAAAGCTTGAAACAACCAATAGTTCATAATCAAAATACCAAGAGTCTAATAACACTGCTAGATTGGCAATAGATAATTATAACTAACAACATAAGAAACACAATAATAATAATAATAATAATAAGCCACCAACTAGCTACCTAGAGATCCAACCAATTCATGAAGGTTTGAAATAGCCTCCCCTTCTTTGGATATAATGTGAAACTTGACCTTTAGTGAATCAAACTCATCACTTGTATCAACCCTTTTAGATTTCCCCTTCATTGAACTTAACCTCTCTTAATAGGTTGATTCATTTTGGTAGGGGTTTCATTTTTAGTTTTTGATCTTTGGTATCCTTTTCTTGGGGTTTATCCTCTTTTATAATTAATGTCCTTTTTCTTGACTAGTTGTTTCCCCCTTGGTCCTAATTTCCACAATCTAGGTCTTAATAGTAGTAGGGGTCTTTTTTGGTTTTTTGGCACTAGTAGTATTGCTTGAAGATCTTAGGCTCATGTTATCCATGCTTTGTTCTTCTTGGAAATAACTATAATTAGACTTAGAATTAACACTATCCTTATCCTTAGAGTTTTCATTTGTAGATTCCTTAGGTTCATAAGGTTGTCCTCTTCCCCACTAGAAACCACTACATTAATCTCATCTAACTTGGAGTTTTCTTTCATCAAAGTCTAGTTGATCTCTTATTCCTTTTTGGGTTGGACTAACCACTTCCTCCCTTTCACACCAATCTCATCTTTGTTCATGGTCTTAGATAAAAATGTTGTATCCTCAATTATGGAGGATTGAGGACCACAAATCTTCTTGACTAGCCTCTCAGCCATAACCCTCTCCATAGCTTGTTCTTTTTGACAAGAGATGGGAAAAAACTTCAGTGATTTTCTTGGGTTTGGAAGTAGGGATTTTGAACACTTGCAAAGGATAGTTAGCCATATTAGGAAAGTTGTTAAGTTAATAAAAATATAAGTAGAAAATGATCACCTAACGTAGGATAATGTTGGATTTGTTACACAAGATCTCCTTCATGGAGTTCTCAAGAGATGATAGTAGGTAATACAAGAAGATAATGAGAAAATTATGTCAGAGATGATTTAATAGAGAAAAATAATATGTGAATACACATTAAAATCCTCCATCCAATAAAAAGTATCTTATATTATGGTAACTTACCTAACTCCAAGGGCTTGGGAGGTCCTCTCTCTTATAGTTGTTTTATAATTTCACAAGCCTATTATCTCCCACATGGATGGAATTGATGCAATCTTTGTCTCTAATATTCTTCAAGTGTTTAATTTTCTTTCCCTTTGTGGAGAGGCCAATGGTTGCACTAAAGAGATGTTCAACCACCTTGAAATAGATTCCTCTAATATTGACCTTTTATTCATTATGTGATTGAGAAAATTTACAAAGAGGGGGAGTTCAAAGCCTCTCATGGATTCAAAATATGAGTCAACATGAACTCCTATTAACATGTTGTTTAAGCCTCCACTTAGGGAATTCTATAATTTTGTCTCACTTCATGTCGTTGAGACACATGTCTTCACTTGTGAGACATCTCTTGCATGCACACTTGTCACTCACTAGAACACTTGTCATGTGAGTTAACAAGTGTTTCATCATTGAAGGGTTAGTCAGTCATTGTGTTCGACTTGCCTACCTTCACCACCTTGCCTATATATGCAAGGTTACATTGTACATTCAAATCACCTGTTGTATCAATATCTTGATAAATATCATCAGGCTTATTTGTGTGCATGTATTTTGTGGAAGTTTCTGGTTTTTTTCTTTATGATCTTGGAAATCATAACATGGTATGAGAGCCATGCAAGAAAAACCCTTCCCAAAATCTTGAATCTATCCTAGTATAGAGTTCCATGCAATTTTATTTACATGTAATCTTAATCTTTGTTTGGTTGTGATCTCAAATTTTATTGGATTAATGTGATTCACATGCACCTATATAGAAATACAAAGATTTCACATGCACATGAATATTCGTAAATAATGTTAAATAATAAATTTATAGATATTTTAAGTGCATCTACACATTTTAAACATAACATCCAAATGAACTTGTATCATATTTTCCTACAAATCTAGTTCACACCTTAAATCCTACAATTACAAAAAATTGACTTTCAATCAAATAAATTCCAAAATAAGTAAGGAAGTATCATGCTTACTCCCAGCTACATATAGGATATTAATAAGGAAGAAAATTCCTTATCATTCAAATACCTCTCTAAAAGGAATCAATGACTTATCTACCATTCCTCATAATAAACTCATGAGGGTTAATCATGCTCTTTGTATGTGGATATTAATATTTTTGGAGGGAGATATGGTGAATCAGATTACTAGATGCTACTAAATTTGAGATTAGTAAGCATGGGAAATAGTTTATCCAATTCCCAAAATTATCCTACATTAGAATGTAAGGATTCATTGGTGCTCCATATAAGATTCCTAAGCATCCCAACGATAAGATTATCTTGGTACAAGTATTTAGATAATTAGTGGGAACTCATGTGCATTTATAGTCCAAGCATAGATTTGGAGTTCAATTCCCCATTGTTCTTAGTAGATCATTACCTAGTAGATTATGTATATTAACGTACACACCTATTCTTTATAAATAGTGAATAGAGAGACAAGTGAGAAGAACGAAAAACACATCACACATCTACTCTAACAAATATTATATCAAACTTCACATGTATAAATTTTCTATTATATTTCTTGTAGATGTGCCTCTATTAGAGATATGTAGCAAGAGCACCACTAGGATGTATTAGAAACATATTGTATTATTTTTAGTTATACTCACAATTGGTAGTGTGCATTTAGTTCATGCAAAAATTAACATCTATAATTCAATAAACCATTTTTGGGACTCATTTGGTAATACATGAAATTTTCTTTTTGCCTCTAATGCTAGAATATTTGGTGAAATCATAGAGCTTACCTATATATACATGTAAGATAACAATATCATTATCATGGAGTGAATAGAAAAATTGATATATTTGTTCATACGATTTTTAAACAATATAGAGGACTACTAACTATATTAATTTTATTCAGAATGGGTAGAAAGTGTAAATGGAAATCACTCATTGAACTACATGTGCAAGACATTCCCAACCAAGGAAATCATTTCTCAAGTGAGGACCTTGAATGGACACCTATTGGAGATAATGACAATATGGACTTATATGCTACAATCCCTCTTGAGAGACTCCCTCAGTTTATCAAAGGAGAAAGTTTACTAGATAGTGCAGAGACAACATTTGTACGTAAATATCATAAAGAGAGCAACACATCAAAACCTACTGACCACACTACCATGACATACTCCAGGTTTGCCTGGATTAAATATAATTAATAAGTATGCCATTTTTATATTTAATTTTTTATATGAATTAATATATATGTTTTGTTGTGTGAATAGATAGATATTGGTGTGCTTTTGGCCCAGACAATCAAAGAAATAAATCTGAAAACATGGAAAGAACACAAAATTTTATCCAAAAAAGGGGTTGTCAAACTCACTTTTATGTTAGGGTCATGTATGGTAGACCACATGTTGCATTAATTATGTATAATGATTGGAGCCATTGTGATGCTAATGGTGAATTTTTCCATGGAAAGGATGACCCTTCTAGTGATCCAAGGAGCAGTTTTGCATCGAGGTTATCAAATGAATGCAAATCATATATTGAGTCTTTATTACTAATGGGTGTGGGGATCGACACAATATGTGAACAACACTACTTAGACCATGGTTTGACTAAGTTGATGAATAAGTGGGATGCATGTTTATTAAGGAAGGAAGTGTTGAATGCATGGAAAAGAGTACGCTCCATTTGATCCCAAAAGAATGAAGATGATGCAATAAGTGTTAATTTGTGGCATGCAGAGGAGAAGGATAACTTCTTCTACTATAAAAGACCAAACACCATGGAAAATGTTTCATTTATCATAGGCATCCAAACACCATGGATGCGAGAAATGATGGTCAAGCATTCACACAACTCAATTATTGCAATTGACTCAACATTTTCAACAAACAAATATGGTGTAAGTAAAGTAACGTTTACTATAAATTTTTGGATTTTATTTTATCATTGATTTAGTTATTTAAAAATATTAATTTATCAATATTCATGTGCAGTATCAATTATATACCTTGCTTGTTTTTGATGAACAAGAGGTTGGTGTACCTATTGCATGGGCCATATCCTCAAGAAATAAAGTTGAGGATCTAAATGAATGGCTAACAGAAGTTTATAAACGAGGGAAAGAATTTCGAGAAGATTGGAATGTCAATGCATTCATGACAGATGACGCTACTGCGGAGATTGAAGCTATCAGGTTTTTATTAGCCTTAGTTTTTATATTTAAACTTCAATCAACTCTTTATAAATGATTAATATTTAGTTTATAGAAATATATATTTCATATTTTATAGCTTAAAATAGTTTGAATATAACATTTTATTTTTTCATATAATTTACTTATCAAAATTTATAATGTAACTTGTAGATTATCATTTCAATGCCAAGTACTTTTATGTATTTGGCATGTATGTAGAGCATGGCTGAAAAGTGTGTATAGGTAAGTCAATATTTAATTAAAATATGTGGAAAATTATGTGTTTGAACCCCATAGATTGATATTATCTTTTACAATCTAGGTATGCCAGCAATAAGGATGTTGGTACAAATATGTTTGATAGATTGGGTGAGATAATGTATGCAATGAGTGACAATGTAGACATCACTACTCACCTGATAAAAAAATTCATGGAGGAATTCAAAGAAGAGAAGGAATTTATTGATTACTTCCAAAAAAATTGGTGTCATGATGAGGGTCGTATTAGCAAGTTTGTAAGATTATTCATTTTGGTTTGTATGCATTTACATCATTAAAGTTATTTTTTATGTTTAAACTAAGGCATTTTTATTGTTTTTTGTATAGAAATGTGGGCAAATTTTTTTTGAAACTTCTCTCGTGCAAATCAAGAGACCAATGCTTCCATAGAGTCATACCACTTCCACATCAAGAGCCATTATCTAAGTGATTGTGCTAAGAAATGTACAAGGAGAATGGATTGGCTTATCCATACACTTCTTCATAGGGTAGAGCCATTTTATAAAAATAAAAGATATTTGCAGTCATCTGGATTTTTAACTAACTTTAAAAAAGAAAGATATTACAGTACTGCATTAGAGAGGTCCAAAAAAATACCCGATACAAATTGTTATCCATATGATCTCCCTAACACCTATAGGATAAGAAGTCAATCTATTCCAACAAAATGGTATCTTGTTAGGAAGTTTGGACCAAATTTACATGTATGTGATTGTCAGTGGGCAAAAAGGGGAAACACATGCAAACATGTGTTGAAGATTTTAGATCTCCTAAAGAGAAACATAACAAATGAGCAAGATCAAGTTTCTGGTAAGAGTCATTTAACATTTAAGTATTATATTTATATTTTAAATGACTTATATTTCTTTCTAGAAACTAACTAAAATAATTTTTTTGAATTACAGATGGTGTTGCTCCATTGGTTGATAATGATGATGATGTCAGAGGAAGTTTCAGTCATGAGAACAATGCCACTGGTAATGTTGATATGATATTTATAATAAAATATTAATTGATTTTTATAGTTCTTAAAATTTAATTAATGCTTTATTTGTAACATATTATTGTATTCCACAAGAAGATCGAGATGTGATTGGGGTTGCCATTGGAAAAGACCAAAGAATTGGTAAATTTTAATATCACTATTTTTAATGAAATATGAAAAACCTTTTTATATTTTACGAACTTAATCTTTATTATTTTTATTACAGATGGCTATAAATCATTTGATGCTTCCAATGATAACTTCCAAAATGTTGTTGATTATTTGAATTCACTACTCCAAGGTTTACCAACTAGAGTAGATGAAAAACATATCTTTAGTCAATGTGTTGAAAGATTTAGAAAATATCTTCAAGCATCTCTTACTTCTTCCAAACTTACACTGATCCCTCGCTCGAAGGATATGCCTATGAGATGAATATCACCATGGTTTAGTCCAAGTAAAATGGGAAAACGTTAGTTTATTCATCAAAGAGGCAATGCCATCCATCAAGACTTGAATGAAAGAGTTGAAGAGCATGAAATTTTTCAATTCCCCTCCATAGGTGGTAGGAAGCAAAAGAAGAAAAAGGTCTCCAATCGTTCAGGCATAAAAATACAAGAAGAAAGGGTTATCATCAGAAAACAACATAGTGAGTACATTTATTCAAAATTATTTTAGTATTTTACATAGCAATAATTATTGTTTTTACATCACATTAAAAATATGCCATTGTAGGTTTGGATGATCAAGACAATAATAGAAGACGTCGATTGCCCTTCTCTATTGATCTGAACCACACAACAACTGATGAAATGCAAATTATTGATGGTAATTTCCTAACTATTAAATGTATTCATTCATTAAATGAGATATTTTTGAATTCCTATTTCTAACCAATTTTCTATAATAAATCAAATAAATAGCAGATACAATTCATGAAAATCAACCATCACTTCTTAATGTTATACCTGGTCAGACATTTCAAAAAACTATTCCAGGTAATTTAGAATTTTAATAGTGTTTTGATTAAGTATATATTGTATTGTTAGACTTAATGTTGTATCTATGTTGATTTTTTAAATTCACATGTCATTATAGCTTTAGATGATCAACAAAACACAATAGCTGATGAAATGCAAATTATTGGTGGTAATTTTCTAACTATTAAATGTATTCATTCATTAAATGAGATATTTTTTAATTCCTATTTCTAACCAATTTTCTATAATTAATCAAATAAATAGCAGATACAATTCGTGAAAATCAACCATCAATGCTTAATGTTATACCTGGTCAAACATTCCAAAAAACTATTTCAGGTAATTTCAAATTTTAATAGTATTTTGATTAAGTATATATTGTATTATTAGACTTAATGTTGTATATGTGTTGATTTATTAAATACACATGTCATTGAAGCTTTAGATGGTCAACAAAACACTGGGCAACATAGGTTACCATTTTCTTTTGATCTTAACGAAACACCAACAACAATAGATGCAATGCAAGTTAGATATGGTAAATAAATTATTAAATGATTTTCTAACAATTTTTTATGTTTAATTTTAAATCAATTTAATAACTAAACTATGTAATTTATAGGTTTTGATGACATTGCAATGGAGGATCATGTTCAACACTATTATCTAGATAATCAATACAGTTTACTGTACTTTCTACTTATATATTTACAGATTTATCTTATTGGCTTAATTTTAAGAAATATATTGATATATGTTAATGAAAAATGGTATGATCATGTGCAAATTTAGGGTCGATCCCTTAGAATTAATCAATTTATCAGTTCATGCATTCACCTAATTTTCTTATTTATCACACTTGTTCATACACCTACTTCTATATAGCTGTTAGCCACCTAGATTTAATAATTTAGGTTTGAGAAGAGTATAAAGTAATTGATGTGATATTGTGTAAATTTAGGTTAGATGCTACATGTGTTTCTTGTAATATTTAGGTTTGAGAATATTTTTTGTTTCTTGTTACACCATTTATCAATTTATAATTCAATAAATTATTTATTATAATATGTAGGGAAAGTAATTTTTATTTGACAATGGACAATGGTCACTTACAATAAAGAGATTATGAGGAAGAACAAAAAGGATAAAGAATAAGAATAAATACCTTTGATAAAAAGGATGATAATAGATACTATTATATAAATCAAACATATAAAAGTCACAACATAACATTTATAGACCATTGTCTAAGTAACAATACAAAACCTATTTAAAAATACTTTGATAGCACAATGAAGCATCAACACTAATAATAATCATAGAACCAAAAAATATTAAATGAAGGAAAAGGCACAAGTTTCAAAGGCATTGCACCTCAAAACATAGAAAGTAACTAATCAATTGACAAGTTTGAACCTAATGACCAAGAGGCCCACATGTAAATCTTAAGTAGGAAAACATGAGGTATTACAAAATAATTGTACCATTTACTTTTTATCATTCAATGAGATCAAACACTTAAATTAAAGCTATTAAGAGTTAGTATGATAAGAAAATACAAATTGCCTTACTCATTTCCCTTTAATTGAAAGGATTAAATAAATATCACATGCCTTTGAGAATATAATACACATTGGAAGAATGCTTGTTATGATGAATCAATTAGGTGTGATTCCTAATTGTTAAATTTTATAGATTTGCTAAGTAGATACACGTTGGAAGAATGCATGATCCCCACATTAGTATGCATGTGAATAATATAAATCATGCATTTTAATGTAAAATCTATGATAAATAAAATTGATAGATAAATATAATATATGAAGTGAGGATAATTTCTCATAATGTAAATATGATGATATATCTTGACACAATATTATTACAAACACACAATATTAGTATTATTGTCATCTTGGATTCCTACAATTGATATCTCTCCACGTTTTCTATATAGACTATATGATAGGATAGATATGCTAGTATAATGAAATTTATTACATCTTGCATAAATAATATTTTTTAATAAAATAGAATGTCTCATTTTTATCATATATATTTTTAATTGAATAATAATTAGAACAAGTTAAACAATAAAAAAAGATAATTTTAAATTAAAATCCCAATTACAAGAGTTTCTATCCAAAGGGTTAATTTGACCTAATGTTTCACCTTGGGGATTGTCTGTGATTTTCAGTAAGAAGAAGGATGAAACATTAAATTTGACCTAATGTTAATTTGAGCTCTAGACATATCTCGCTACCTCTCTCTCCATCCTTCCTTCTCTCTCTGACTCCCTCTCTCTCAGGTCCCTTCCAATCCATCTCCCTCTCACTCTCCAACTCCCCTCTCCCTCTCTCTCTATCTCTCCCTCCCTTTGAAGTCTCTTTTCCTCTTAAGTCTCTCTCCCACTTAGGTCTCTCTCTCAAGTCTCTCCCTCTTAGGTCTCTCTCTCTCAAGTCTCTCCCACTCCAGGTCTCTCTCTTTGTTCTCTCCCACTCCTTCTCTCTCTCTCAATGTCTCACACTCACACTCTCTCCCTCTCAAGTCTCTCTCTCCCACTCTCTCTCCCTCTCTCCATCTCACTATTTCATATTTCGTATAAGGAAGCAAATATGAAATGCACAATGTAGAGTAAATGTTGTGCAATGAAGAACAAAATAGTAGGAGTGCATGGAAGAGTATAGAGGAAAAGAAAACCACATAAACCCTCCCCACATTTCATTTTATGCATATGGTTGAAAGAAAAAAAATTACAAATATTTTTTTTAAAAAACTAAGTGCATGGCAAAATACCATCGTATTCATTGAGACTGGTAGAGGCTGAGTGAGGTTATAAACCTCACCTAAAAGAGAAAGGGAGTTGTCGAGAGTGCAGAGGCGAACAAAGAAGCACGAAGAGCCAAACAATGAAGCGTGGAGAGCCGAACAAGTTTCACTGCGAAACGAAATGAACAGTCGAGAATGTTTGCAAACAAAAGGAATGAGAGTCAGCGGGATATGTGAGAATGTGAAGCATTGAATGAACCTTGATCTCTAATTAACGTGCCTGACAATCTGAGTAAATGTGAAGTGACACGTAAGGCAAGTTGGTCAGTGGAGGAAATGAAGGAGGCGACGAGCGTTTAATGCTCTAAATTGTTCGTTCAGGGTGGCGAGGCTATCATGGACACACCGCCGTCTGATCTAGTGTACGTAGATGTGCTTGCCGATTAGGGAGCCAGTTGGGCTCCACTTTCGGGTGGAGGGAAAAATTAACCCATTTTGGACATGTCAGCGTAAATGGTGCTTGACAGGTGGAGGAGTGATTGATTTTTTTTTTTTAAATATGGACCAATGTACAAGTGGCAGGGTGACATGATGGACAAATTTTTAAACTTTTTTGGTCCATGTGGACTTCCAAAGTTGACCTACCCTACTTTGGGCCCCTCTCCTCTCCCCTAGTCATGTGGTTTACGTTATAGGCGGTAGAAGAAAAGTCAGAACATACCAACATGGTAGCGGCTATCCAGCCCTGAGAATGCACCGGGCATGGATGGATGAGCATCTGCAGTTTTTCGTTTCTCCCGCCATCAGTCCTCATTTCTCTTGACGTCAAACTTCCACATGCAAACTCTACCCATTTTCTGTGTCATTTTTTTTTCACTGCTAATGTATTTTCTGTCTGATGTTTTTTCCTCTCCAAATGTATTTTCTCTCATTATTTTCACTGGATAGCGGCTATGACCTTTGCATTTTTCATAAAAATATTACTATTTAATTATAAAGAGATGATACAAATTTAAATAAATTCTAGAGTTAAAAAGAAATAATTATATAAAGAGTGCAAAGATATTATATTTTTCTTATGGTTTTAAAAATATTTGTATAATTTAATAAGTTTAACAATTAAAATATTATATATTTTATAATATTAATTTAAGTAATTATTATTTATTTTTATTTTTGAAATATAAATTAATTATTTATATTTTTCTTATGGTTTTAAAAATATTTGTATAATTTAATAAGTTTAATAATTAAAATATTATATATTTTATAATATTAATTTAAGTTTAATTATTATTTATTTTTATTTTTGGAATATAAATTAATTATTTATTCTCAAATTTATTTTTATTATAAATTAAAAGTATATAAAAATAAAGCATATGATTGAATAAAAATAAAGATAGGTATTTTAAATATTTTGGACATGTCTATTTAACATTTTTAATATTTATGTCAAGAATTTTAATATAAATTCTATGTGGTTATTATAAATTTAATTAATTATTATTTTTGAAAAAAATATTAAACATATTTAAATAATATATATTTTGATGATCAAGACCATTAAATATATGAATCAATAGTCTAATCACAAATACTTTAGATTAATAATTTCATAGTTGACAGGAACAAATTAGACAATACATAAATTATTATATCAAATAATGTTTTCAATATATAAATAATATTTACTTTCTAATCCTATTATTTAAAAAAGATTATGTTTGAAATTCATTCTTTCATTCTTTTATAAATTATGATATTGTTAATAGATTTATGTAGTGTATGTAAGATACAAGTGTATGGAGGTCAAAATAAGGAACAAACTATTAATCGAAAATATGTTTATCAAAATCTATTAAATTATATAGAAAATCTTAAATAAAAAACACATAACACATATTTTCAAAACATTTTGTGTTTTAAAAAATGAAAGATTAAATAATTGTAGATTTATTATCAATATGTTTATTTTGTATGTTTTTTTTTAAAATAATATTTTAATATATTTATACTATAATATAATTTATAATTATTATTTTATTATTTATTATAATTAACTTAATATAATTAAAAAAAGCATAATTTAGATTAATACAATTAAAAATATATATGGTAAAAATGAGGCATTCGATTAACTTGTAATTCCTAACCCTAGCCCTAAGCCTAATTGAAATCCAACTTTATCTTTAGTTGATTTATTATACAAATCACCATTACTTCACTTATTTCTACTCTATGTCTTGGGCAAATAAGAGATCATGATGAACCAAACAATATCTTTAAATGACAATTAAGATTGTAAAAAATAGACTTAAAAGTAACTTCATATAAAAACTGAATGAGTTATCTATATAATTTGAAAAATGGTGTAATATAATTTCTAATAAATTAAATTTAGTTTATGGACTTCTTAGAAAAAAAATTTAAATAAATTTGGTGAAAAGGTGTCATTCTCTTCTCTTAAGTAGGTGAAAAATATATAATTTCTCTTCAAGTTATAGATATAAGAATGACAAATGAATGGGCGTTATGCATATTTGGGTGATTTTTGTAAAATTTAAAAATATTGTGAATGAATTTTTAATCTGACATTTTAATTTATTAAAAAATAAAAATTTGACCAACTTAAATTAGTCATTTTTCTTTTATGAAATTCGACCTTTTAAAAATTTATAAATAATTAAGTTTAGAATATAAAATATCTTTTTAAGATTTAAAAATATTTAAATGATTTGAAATTTGTTAATATTTATATATAGAAACATATATATTAAAAAATAAAAAAATCTAAATAAAATAAATTTAAATGTAAATATTACATATAATGTTTATCCTTAAAATTTTAGTTAACATTATTTTTATGTAATAAAACTAAAAAATAAAAGAATATAAATTAAAAAATTATATAAAAATAAAAAAATAATATGAAATATTAAAATATTAATAATTGGATGTATTGCATTACAAACGACCAATAATCCCTCCCTCAACTGCTCAGTTTATAGTGAATGTTAATTAATTATCAGGTATCTTCTGCTAGATTTCTTACCGTGTTTTTTGTTTTTGCTGCCAGTTATGCGCTCGGTTGATTTGACAAGGCACGAGAGGCACGACACTGTGGGGCAGCAGAAAGTTTGCAGATAAAATACAGCAGGCGAGAGAAATGAGGCAGGGCACATCCATGGACATCATGCCCATGCATCCATGCCCCAGGTGCATTCCTAGGGCTGGATAGACGTTGCCCTAAACGAGTGCCCCATATTTCTAGATGGGACTATGGCTAACTATGTTGCTATGACGTTACTGTGGATAACTATGCTACATGGACAACTAAGTTGTAGGATCCCCATAATAGCCTATACAAAACACTACAGGATTACCTATAGTAGTTGGGGAGGATGAAGCTATCGATAGACCAATGCTTACCACGTGTTTAGTTGTAGGATTCCCCATAGTTCTCACGCGTGGGGTTTAGCTGTTGTATATAAGATAGATACAACCACAGATTCTAAAAAAAATCAAATTATTAAATTTGGTGGTATAACTTCGCGGGGTCATAACTTTTTATCCAACCATTGTATTTTCAATTATAATATATTTTTGGAAAGCTCTTTAGAAGGCGTTTGGCCTTCTTCATTCACATTCTTTATTTGGTGTGCATAACTGTCTAAAATATTTTGGAAAATGTAACTTTCTGAAGAAAAAATTTATTAAATTTGGTAGTACAACTTCATGGGATCATAACATTTGATCTGACCATTGATTTTCAATTATAATATATTTTTGGAAAACTTTCCAGAATGCACTTGGCCTCATTCATTCGTGTTTTTTATTTGGTTTGCGTAACTACCTAAAATCTTATGGAAAGTGTAACATTTTTTAAAAAAATTGAAATTTTATTAAATTTGATAGTATAACTTCGCGAGGTCATAACTTTTGATCTGATCATTGGATTTTCAATTATAATATATTTTCAGAATTCTCTCTAGAAGGTGCTTGATCTATTTCATTTTCATCCTTTATCTAGTTTACATAACTACCTAAAATATTTTGGAAAGTGTAACTTTTTGAAACAAAACAAAATTTTATTAAATTTGGTAGTACAACTTTGTGGCATCATAACTTTTGATCCGATCTTGGATTTTCAATTATAATATATTTTTGAAAAGCTCTCGAGAAGGCGCTTGGACTCGTTCATTCATATATTTTATCTGGTTTGTGTAACTACCTAAAATCTTCTAGAAAGTGTAACATTTTAAACAAAAATCAAAATTTTATTAAATTTAGTAGTACAACTTCGTGGGGTCATAACTTTTTATCTAATTGTTGGATTTTTAATTATAATATATTTTAAGAAAACTCTTTAGAAGGAACTTGGCCTCATTCATTCACATCCTTTATCTTGTTTGTGTAACTGCCTAAAATCTTCTATAAAATATAACCTTCTAAAAAAAATCAAAATTTTACTAAATTTTGTAGTACAACTTCTTGGGGTCATAACTTTTCATCCGACTATTGTATTTTCAATTATAATATATTTTTGAAAAAAAATTCAGAAGGAACTTGGCCTCATTCATTTACATCATTTATCTTGTTTGCATAACTGCCTAAAATTTTCTGGACAATGTAAGCTTCTGAATAAAAATCAAAATTTTATTAAATTTGGAAGTACAACTTCACAGGGTCATAACTTTTGTTCGAACCATTGATTTTCAATTATAATATATTTTCAAAAAACTTTTCAAAAGTTGCTTGGCCTTGTTCATTCGCATCCTTTATCTGGTTTACGTAACTGCCAAAAATATTCTAGAAAAGTGTAACCTTCTAAAGAAATCAAAATTTTATTAAATTTGGTAGTACAACTTTGCAGTTTCAAAAATTTTGATCCGACTGTTGGATTTTTAATTATAATATATTTTCAAAAATCCTTTTAGAAAGTGTTTGGCCTCGTTAATTTGCACTTTTTATCTGGTTTGTGTAACTGCCTAAGATCTTTTGGAAGATGTAACTTTCTCAATAAAACAAATTTTTATTAAATTTGGTGGTACAACTTCACGGGGTCATAACTTTTGATCTGACTGTTAGATTTTGAAATATAATATATTTTCAAAAAATCTCCCCGGAAGGCGCTTGGTACTACAACTTCGTGGGGTCATAACTTTTGATCTGACTATTGGATACTTCAATTATAATATTTTTTTGAAAGCTCTTAAAAATTCGCTTGGCCTCGTTCATTTGCATCCTTTATTTGATTTGCTTAACTGCCTAAAATCTTTTGGAAAGTGTAACATTTCCAAATAAATTAAAATTTTATTAAATTTGGTAGTTCAACTTCACGGGGTCATAACTTTTGATCCGACCATTGGACTTTAAATTATAATATATTTTTGAAAAATCTCTAGAAGGCGCTTAGCCTTGTTCATTCACATCCTTTATCTAGTTTGCATAACTACCTAAAATCTTCTAAAAAGTGTAACCTTTCTAAAAATCAAAATTTTATTAAATTTGGTGGTACAACTTCGCGAGGTCATAACTTTTGATTTTTTTGTTGGATTTTCAATTATAATATATTTTTGCAAATCACTCCAAAAGGCTCTTTTTTTTTTCTGGTTTGCATAATTGCCAAAAATCTTTTTGAAAGTGTAATTTTTTTTTTTTTAAATTATTAAATTTGGTAGTACAATTTCATGGGATCATAACTTTTGATTTGACCATTGGATTTTCAATTATAATATATTTTCGAAAAACCTTTTAGAAAGTGCTTGGCCTCGTTCATTCACATTTTTTACCCGGTTTGCATAACTGCCTAAGATTTTTTGGAAAGTGTAACTTTCTAAAAAAAATAAAAAAAATTAATTAAATTTGGTGGTACAACTTCGCAAGGTCATAACTTTTGATCCGACCGTTGGATTTTCAATTATAATATATTTTTGGAAAGCTCTTTAAAAGATGTTTGGCTTCATTCATTCACATCCTTTATAATATATTTTCTGAAATCTCTCTAGAAGACGCTTGGCCTTGTTCATTTGCATTTTTTTTATCTAGTTTGTGTAACTATATAAAATCTTTTGGAAATTGTAACTTTAAAAAAAAAATTAAAATTTTCTTAAATTTGGTTGTACAACTTCGCGAGATCATAACTTTTGATCTGACCATTGGATTTTCAATTATAATATACTTTTGTAAAGCTCTTAAGAAGGCGCTTGGCCTTGTTCATTGGCATCCTTTTATCTTGTTTGCATAACTGCCTAAAATATTCTAAAAATGTAACCTTCTAAAAAAAAATCAAAATTTTATTAAATTTGGTAGTATAATTTCACAAGGTCAAAACTTTTGATCCAATCGTTGGATTTTCAATAATAATATATTTTTGAAAAGCTCTTTAGAAGACACTTGGCCTTGTTTATTCAGATCGTTTATCTTGTTTGTGTAACTGCCTAAAATATTATGGAAAGTGTAACCTTCTAAAAAAAATTATTAAATTTGGTAGTACAATTTCACGAGGTCACAACTTTTGATCTAACCATTGAATTATCAATTATAATATATTTTCGGAAAAATCTCCAAAAGGTGCTTGGCCTTGTTCATTCACATTTTTATCTAGTTTTCATAACTACCAAAAATCTTTTGGAAAGTGTAACTTTAAAAAAATATCAAAATTTTATTAAATTTGGTGGTACTTCGTGAGGTCATAACTTTTGATCCGACTGTTGGATTTTCAATTATAATATATTTTTGGAAAACTCTTCAGAAGGTGCTTGGCCTCGTTCATTCACATCCTTTATGTCATTTGTGTAGTTGCCTAAAATATTTTGGAAAAAGTAACCTTTCGAAAAAAGTTAAAATTTTATTAAATTTGGTAGTACAACTTCGTGGTGTCAAAACTTTTGATCCGACCAATGGATTTTCAATTATAATATTTTTCAAAAAAAAAAATTAGATGGTGCTTGGCCTCATTCATTTGTATCTTTTATGTGGTTTTTGTGTAACTATTTAAAATCTTCTAAAAAGTGTAACATTTAAAAAAAATCAAAATTTTATTAAATTTGGTAGTACAACTCGCGGCTCATATCTTTTAATCCAACCGTTAGATTTTCAATTATAATATATTTTTAGAAAACTCTCCAGAAAGGCACTTGGCCTCGTTTATTCACATCCTTTATATGGTTTGTGTAACTACCTAAAATCTTCTGGAAATTGTAACCTTCTAAAACAAATCAAAATTTTATTAAATTGGTTAGTACAACTTCGCGAGGTCATAACTTTTGATCTGACCTTTGGATTTTAAATTATAATATATATTCAAAAAACTCTTCAGAAGGCTCTTGGTCTCATTCATTCACATACTTTTTGTGGTTTACGTAACTACCTTAAATCTTCTGGAAAGTGTAACTTTCTAATATATATATATATATATATATATATATTAAGTTTGGTAGTACAACTTCACGGAGTCATAACTTTTGATCTGACATTTGGATTTTGAATTATTATATAATTTTGAAAATCTCTCCAGAATGTGCTTAGTAATACAATTTCGCAGGGTCATAAGTTTTGATTCAACCATTGGATTTTTATTAAATTTGGTAAATACAATTTCGTGGGGTCATAAGTTGTTTTGGAAGCAGAAGTCAAGGATTGATTGGCTCCAAGAGGGAGATTAGAGTACTGCTTTTTTTCATAATTCTTTCAAAGATAGGGGATAGAGGAATTTCATTTCCTCTATTGTGTCCTCCCAGGTTGATCAGTTATCTTTTTTTCAAGATATCTCTCAAGAGGCTATTCCGTATTTTTCATCCTTATTCACAGAGGACTCCCTTGAGAATTTGGAGGAACTGAACCAAGTTCTAACTTGTATTCCTTCTATGGTTCCTTTGGAAGCTAATGTTGATCTTAACGGACCCATTTCCCTGGAAGAGTTGGAGGGAGTTGTTTTTAGTATGAAGAAAGGTAAGGCTCCAGGTCTGGATGGGTTTCTTGTTGAATTTTTTCAAGAATTTTGGAAGACTATCAAATAGGATCTCCTTGAGGTTGTGCAGGAATCACATAACTGTAAAAAAATATTGAAAGAAATGAATTCTACTTTTTTGGATCTGATTCCCAAGAGAGAAGGTGCAAACTCTCTATACCTTTTTCGACCTATTACCCTCTATAATGTTATCTACAAGATCATCTCTAAGCTAATTGCTAAGAGGTTGAGACCCTGGTTGGCCAAAGTTATCTCGAAGGAGAAAAGTGGGTTTGTGGTTGGAAGACATATCCAAGATGGGATTATTATTATTGTTGAGGCTATTCATTCCATGAAGGTTTCCAAGGAGAAGGCCATGTTTGTCAAATTAGATATGGCGAAGGCATATGATAGAGTCAAATGGTCCTTTCTTCACCAAGTTCTTTGTGCCTTTGGGTTTGATGAGGGTTGGATTAATTGGGTCATGGGTTTTGTCACGTTAGTGTCTTACTCTATGTTGATTAATGGTGCTCCTTTTTTGTTTGTGGCCTTTAGGGGCTTGAGGCAAGGTGATCCCTTGTCTCCTTATCTTTTCATTATCATGGCTAAAGGCTTGGGTAGACTTCTAAAAGCCCATTTGTTTCAAGGGCTTATTCATGGTTGGTACTGGGGTGAAGGCTTGCCTCCTCAGTCCCACTTGCAGTTTGTAGATGATACAGTGCTTTTGGGTGTTGCTCAAATCCAAGAAGCGTGCAACTTTAGGAAGGTTCTCAATATTTATCTTGCTACCTCGGGTCAGAGGATTAATGAAGGGAAATCTTATATCTTCTTCTTCAACACTCCTCCGGCTATTCAATCCAAGATTGCTTGTTTTCTTAGATTTTAGATTGGTACTCTTCCTTTAGTGTATTTGGGTATTCCCCTTTTTGTTCCCCTTTGCCAAGAGGTACTTGGGAGCATATTTTGGATAAGTTTAGGGGCTATGTTAATCATTGGACTTGTAGGTGGTTAAATTTTTTTGGGAGGATCATGCTCCTGAAGATTGTGGTTTAGGATCTTCCTATCTACAGGTGTATGGTTGCTCCTGTTGGTTTTATTAGAGAGATTGATTCTCTTTCTCGGTAGTTCCTTTGGGCCAGTAGAGTGGATTCCATGAAGTGGAGTTTGGTTAAGTGGGACTCTGTGTGTAGGCCTATTCAACAGGGTGGTTTGTGTCTTCGATGGGTGGTTATGACTGACTAGGCTCTGGAGGCTAAGCTCTATTGGTGGTGGTGTACTAATTAAGATCAGCATTGGGCTAAAATCCTCAATGCTACTTAGTACTTGAGTGGTGTTGCTAGTAAAGATATTCCCAAATACTCCTTGGATGGTAAGGGGTCTATGATTTGGGAAACACTTAAGAGAGGAGCTACCCTTATAAAGAAAGGCTTGTTCTGTATTTTTCATAAGGGGGAGGATACTCTTTTCTAGCTTGATTCTTTGGATGGGCACCCCCCAATATTTTCCTCCCATCCTCATTTATTGAATCTAAGCTTGCAATTTCAAGAGGCTGGTTGGACTAGGGTGAGTGATTTCAAATCTGTGGTTCGTCTGGGTCAAGTGGAGGTGCTTAAGTGGAAAGATTCTCACTTTTGGCCCCCAAGGGATTCAATGAGGATCATATTGAGCTAGCTAAAATTTTAGCGGAGAGAACTTGTAGTTCCTTGCAGTAGAGAGATGTTCTGGCTTGGGCCCCTAATCCTAAAGGAACTCGGTGGCTACTGTATATCTTGTGTTGAATAGGAGGAGATATGGTGAGGATGAAGTTCCTTGGTGGAAATAGGTTTGGAATAATTTTTCGTGGCCTAAGTGCAAATTTTTTCTTTGGTTAGTTGCTCACAATAGGTGCCTCACTTGGGATAATCTTCTTAGGAGGGGATTTTAGGGTCCCTCCACATGTTTCCTCTATGGTATAAGTGAGGAGGATTCTTCACACTTGTTCTTCAAGTGTGCTTTCTCTAGGATTATTTGACACTTTTGGTGGGCAGTTTGGAGACATTCTTGTGTGCATGCTCTCTCACTAATTTTTAGAGGTCTTTAGGGAGGCCCCCAACTAATTCTTTCCCTCTTCATGTGGCTTGGACTATTGGACCATCATGCATTCTTTGGTAGCTCTAGCTTGAAAAGAATCATAGGATTTTTCAGGACACCAAATTGATAGTTTTGCAAGTTTGGAAAAGGATTCTAGGTATGCTTTAAGAGACTATTTCAGCTAGATGTGAGACTAGAGCCCCTTTGGATGCTAGGGAGGTTGTGGTGCTTCAAGGCTTGGGATTGATTGGATTGGGCCTTAAGAAAACTTGCTCCAAAGGGAGGACAGGTCCTGCTAAGAAAGTTCAGAGAGAAGGTAGGTGGACCCCACCTCCTGTTGGGATTTTGAAAATTCATGCTGGTGTGGGAGGAGTTGGAAGAGATAGCTTTGTGGCTACCCTTTTCTTCTTTTCCAGGTATCGAGGCCACCAGTCCAATAATATTATGGAGGCTTTAGCTATTCTTGTTGCCTTGAAAAAGGTTTTTGCGCTTGGCTAGCCCAAGGTTATTTGTGAGTTGGATTCACATATTGTGATTAATTTGGTTAACAAGTAGAGTTTAGATGGGGTGAATTGGTAGCTGATGGTGGCAGCCCTTCAGATTCACCAACTTTGCAAGTTTTTTGAGATGGTGTCCTTTGTCCACATACCAAGAGAGTTAAACAATGTGGTTGATTGTCTTTCTAAATGGGCTTTAGAGTTTAGGGATGATTCAAAAATTGATGAATGGGAGCATCTCCCCAATGATTGTGCTGATAAATTGAGGATGTTGATTCATGAGGATATTTGTGGCCCTTGAACAGGTGTTATTTTCCCTATTTTTGGGGTGGTGTTCTTTAGTGTTGGTGGTTGGGTGTTCCCTCTAGGCCCTGGATGCTTGTAGTTCTGCTCTTTGTACTCTTTGATTCTTTTGAGTGAATAAATTTTTCACCCTTTTATTGAAAAAAAGAAATTTAGAGAAACAATAGGTTTTTAAATATGCACATTAGTTTTTATTAAAAAAATTGTTAATTTTAAAACTTTTCAACATCAAACAAGTTTTCCCTTGGTTGAGAATCCCAACCCCATTGCAGATGAAAACCTTGTGTAACCTAACCCTCTTGCACCACAAAATTATCCATTACAAAATACACTAACTATCCATGATTCTATCCATGGTAATTTAAATGAATTGAGAAACATCTCTCAAAGATATGAGACACACCACCACCTATCTGATATAAAAACCACATTAGAAACAATAATTTCCAATGTTGAAACTCTCACAAACTAGCATATTAGGTTTGTAGAGTGGAAAGAGTCCATGAGGTAGCAACAACTAATAGCTTATCATATGATGAAGTGAGAGAACTTGACATCATGAGAGCCCAATTAGCAAAACTATTTATCAATCCCAAAACTAGGCAACCCACTGATGTGCGCAAGATCAAATATTCAATTAAATGTTGCACACATCGAGGTATCCTAGATAATTTTTGGCAACATTGGTGGATGGTTTTTGATAAACCACCCAACAACAATCTTGATATCCCATAATATTTTCTTTGAAAACTATATGTTGAGTTTGTCCTAGGTAAGCATGTCAACTAATTTGATATGTGAGATTTCCAAGGTGTGGGTAGAGGGCCTCAAGATAGACCGGGGGCACATCGAGTAACCCCACTTATTTCCCTTCTTCCTATTATCCTATCCATACACACTTTGATGACCATTTGATCACATAGACCTCATAGTTTTCATAGTCGCATGATGGTGATACATCTATTGCATCAGCTGGTATTGGTATACCATCCTCTTTGCCACATATTTGTTTGCCCCATCATTGCATTATGTGCCACTAGGTATTTTTGGTTCCTCTTGGATATCCTACTGAGGCTCTAATGGACACATCCAACTATGATTTTCATAATATGTTGAATGTAGGAGATGAGAGTGCATGAGGTGGAGCATTTGTAGGAGAGACATTGGGTGCGAGAGATGACGTGGATGTAACAGTAAGACTTAAAGTAATTTCATAATGCATTTATCTTTTATCTCATATTTTAGAAGAGATATTATTACTAATATATATTTATGTGTCAGAATCTTTAACAATTGTTGACGAAGGATCAAATTTCACAGGTCCAAAAAGGTACTCAATTAGCCATTTCATTTGGCCTAGAGACTCGGTATATGATATAATTTTTGGCACATACATGTTTACAATTTTTTTATTATACGTGCATATCATTTAAATTGTGATTTAGATTTAAGTTTTGAAATCTATTAGATTAAATACATGTACATAGATTGATAGTCTTATGTATTCATGTCTTTTTATGCAACAATCTAATACTTTTATAGCCATGATGACTACGTTTGACACATTGGAAGAAGCATTACAACAAGTATATTTTTTTTATATTCTCGACATTATGATTATATGTACATGTGCATTTAAATTGTCTTACATTCACGTCATTTTTAATATAGGAAACTATCTTAGTTGGTTCATCCATCATGATCCCTTTTAGAACAAAAGAATAAGCATCACATGAGGTATGTTTATTTTATCTTGCAGATATATATGTTTAGATAGTAGTAGATATATGTTTAGTAAATATGATTATTCATAAATAATTATATATTAATTTGTATCAATTTTATTTTACCTGCTATAGTCCTCTACCCAATTCAGTAATGTGACAAATCTGGGACCATTTCGATATACTAGGACTCTTGATCATCCTACAGGACAATCATATGCAAAACGTCTTGCAGAAAAAAGAGCAAGACTTGAAGTAAACATGAATTGCATTTTAGATATATCATAGTTCAATATAGTTATTTTGATGTTAAATTGACAATTTCTAAATTACAGTATATAAGTTTCTATTTATTAGTCTAACTTGTCAACCATTGACATAATTAATCTAATTTGTGGTTTGAATTGTTATTATGCAGGCAATTTTAGAGCCACCAAGTTCTTTGAGGAGGCTCAATTTTGATGATCCAACACAAGATTAGGATTCTCTAGAGATTGACATATTTAGGGATTGATACATAGCTATTTGGTATGTAATATAGATCTTGAGATGGCATATATGCCACATTTTGTAAAAAAAAATTTGAGTTGGCATATATGCCAAATTCGTATATGCACATACACAATTATTCTATAATTTGATAATTAAAAATTGATATTCAATCTAATTTGTTCCTCGTGTGTATGTCTTTCTACTTTGAAACTTAAAATTGGAATGTATAATTAGTTTAGAATGGTTTTAACTTACAATCAATAACATGTTATAGATTAATGAAATTTCATTTTAATAGAACTTATGAATTACAATTGGTAATCCATCTATGTAGTGTTAAATTTGGTTGCCTTTGGCAACTTCACCAAATTTTATGACCATTTATCTAATGTTATCACCATTTTTTGAATGTTGAGCTCATAGTGGTTATGTGGAAGCTCTAGGTCAAATTTGGCATTCTAGATGCATCTTGAACACACAATTTGACATCGATAACACTAAAAAGTATAGTAATGCATTAGAATAATAATAAAAGATAACTTAATAAATTAGAATTTTTTACTAAACGAGCTCAAGTAACTCTTCTACAAAAGAATACACATTATTTAAAGCTCTCTTGAATGAATTTACATTTGAAATTATTTAGTTCTTTTAACTCCTTTAATGAAGTGGGCAGCTGATTTTTTTTCAAAAGAAGCTAAAATTAATGCAAAATGGTATGAGAATAACTGCATAATGTTTTTTGAGAAGGTAGATCTCATACTAACCATAAGTAAATAAAAAAGGAAGGTAGTGTGAGATTATTCAATTGGAAGAATGATAAAAATTATGGCATGTTTTTTACCTTTTCATATCTCTACCAACCATTCACTTATTGTATTTATTTTTTAGTAGCCTAAAATTGTATATTTGTGTTTTTTAGGAGGTATTTTTGTAGTGTGTCAAATTAAGGTTCACATACATTGCATTCAATAGTTCATTCATATTAAGGTTCACATGCATTACAATTAAGAGTTCATTCATAAACAAGTCCAAAATCTTTGTCATTAATCGACTTTTAAGTAGTTACCAACATGAACCAATGTACGAAATGTGTGAGTGATTTTGATGTGAAAATACATACACATGTGACATTCGTGAACATACATAAGTAGGTGCATACACATAATCATCAATACAACTAAGAATGACCATATAATTTTATTGATATCCTCATGTACAAATACATCAATTCATCTTGCTACCAACCATCCTAGATACACAACTAATATGTCCCCAGGTTGATACCCTCACTCCATAATGTACTTCAAATCATTGCTATTGCCAAAGACACCTGCATTGCAATATTACAAGCCAATTGTTAGAAAATAGAAAAATCACTGAGTAAAAGTAACTGAACAATGAAAGCACCATGAAATCCAATGTTAGATGTGTGTGATAAAAAATAATATGTGTAAAATGAATTGAAATAAAATACTATTTAAGCACACCGATAAGACATTATATCAAAACAGAATATAAAAAAGTAAATAATGCAAACTCAGTATTCTGCTTTGATTGTCGTCCTATCGTCCTCTATCTTCAGTATTTTTTTCGATTCCAGCTTTTGTTCTCAGATTGTAGGCTAGGCTCAACAAACTGTCTTCCTAAAGAACGAGATTCAAAAATGATGCATGATGCAAGATTTAAGCTATGATATGGAATAAGACTAATATGCTTGGAATAACCGTGATGCTATGATAAATGAATACTAAATGAATTAAATGCATGAACTCTAATTAATTGCCTATTATCAATGCTTGGATTCACACAGGTATTTATAGAGTTTTTCGAATGATTTTGATTGGTTGTCCTGATTAACAGTTGTGATAATTTCTGGCAGATCGAATGGCTGAAGAAGGATGAAATTGAAGAGAAAATAGAAGAAACCTAAAAACAATTTTTTTCTATTTTTATGAAAGAGGAAAAGATAAGAAGATAAGAAATTATCTTTCTTTAAAAGAATAAAAGAAAGATTTAAAAGCTGATAAATAATGAATTAAAAATTCAATTATTTATTTGTGGATGAAATTTAGCTTTTTCTTAATTCAATGAAATATTTAATTAAGCTTTTAAAGCAGAAGAAAGTTTGTGATAAGAATAAAGCTTTAATTAGGGTTTTTGAAGAAAGCAGAAGATCTCATATTTAAATAAAATATTTAATTATGATATGAGAAGAAAACAAAAGATAATAAAATATCTAGTTGTGATTTAGAAAGAAAGCATAAGATCCTTTAATTAAATAAGGTTTATTTAATTAAATCACTTTTTTTGAAATTAATTAAATGAAACATTTAATTAATTAGAAGAAGAAATTAAAATAGAAGAAAGAGAAATATTTAAACTTAATTTAATCAAAAGATTTAATTTAAATTCAAACAATGATAATTAATTTAAATAAATAAAATGTATTTATTTAATTAATTAAGTGGACATATGAAAAATAATTAAATAAAATAGATTTATTTAATTACGAAAGAAGAAATAAGATGAATGAACAATATAATTAAATTAATTAAATTTAATCATATATAGAGGACCTTAGAAAACTAATTAAATAATAAATATTTAATTAATTGCCAGGATTATAGACATGACCATTTTTATGCGTATACATTTTGCCCCTCTTTGAAGTGGTGTGAAACGCATTGCTTCAAAGAAAATAAAAATTTTTGCCCCTGATATGTTTCTGATTTTGATGTCGATGATGCCCCCTCGGGAGGTAAATCACGGAAGAAGAGGTTGATAGTGATAGGGGAACAGTGATTTAGCTCCCGATAGATGCTGATTATGAAGGCCCAATGAAAAATAATATGCCATTAATTCCTACCCGAAAAGACCCTTATAAGGTAAAAGGGGTAAAATGAAGTGTCATTTTCATCTTGCTGCTACAGTAAAAAGTGAGCTCTGATAGTGACTTGGCAAGATGGAGATCCCAGTGCACAGGCATAGATTCAAGAGAGTGCGCTGATATCAGAGACCAGCTAAGTATGGACCACCGGTGAGTGATTCCAACCGTTTTTTATTTCAATTTTCGCATTTTGAATTGATTTTTGCATTGTTTTAAATCGGATTGCATTTTTTTCTGCACGTTTTAGCGCATATAGGAAAAGTTTTAGCGCATTCGACAAATCCTTTAGCACATATAGGAAATTCTGTAGCGCATATAGGAATAGGGTAAAAACTGATCCTTTAGCGCATCCGATAGATAGAGTTGCGCATCTAGGGCAAGATCGGCTAGATTGATCATGTAGCGCATCTAGGGCACAGAGTTGCGCATATAGGATTAGGGTCCAAAATTGATAGAGTTGCGCATATGGTAGTTAGAGTGGCGCATCCACGGGATAGAATAGCGCATTTGGAGTTTTAGCGCATCGAGGAAACAGTTGAGCGCATATGAGAAAAACTTTAGCGCATCTGGGTTTTAGCGCATATGGGCAATAGAATTGCGCATTTAGGAAATTTTCCTCGGAACGCTTGTTTGATGAAAAATGATGATTTAAATTGCTTCCTTAGTCAATAGATAGATGAATTGTAATACCATCATGTAGATATGATAGAAAATCTAATAGAGAACTGATAACTTTGCTTCCACAATAGAAAAAAAAGAGTAGATAGCTGATAACTTTGTGACGAACAACAAAGAGTAAAATGATTGACTGATTGATTTGTGTTTGATAACTTTGCTTCTCGCGATGGAAAAACAAAGAGTAAATGTGTGATAAATTTGCATTCTGTGATAGAAAACAAATAGTAAAATGAAGATAAAAATTTGCATTCATGATTGAAATACAAATAGAAAATGATATGTTGTGTTGATAAATTTGCATTCCTGAAAAGAAAACAAATAGTATATGATGATAGAGTAACTTGCTTTGATATTCAGATAGATTGATGTTGCACATGATATGGGTCATTGATTGGATTTGCTTTGATGTGTCCTCTGTGATGGTCAAACAAAATAGGAGTCTTTTAAAAGCCTCCAGGTTAGAGAGCGGTTCCCACTATGTTGGGAGCGGATAGGAGAGCTTACTCCTGCTAAGCTACAGTTGATATCAGATTGTGGGTTGGGACCTTTGTTGGCCATGTCATGAGGTATTCGGTTCAACAGGGGGTTATTGACCGCTTTGGCAGAGAGATGGCATTCGGAGCATAACACCTTTCACTTGCCGACGGGTGAGATGAGTGTGACGCCAGAGGATGTATACAGGATTCTTGGGATCCCGGTTGTTGGTGCCCTTGTGATTTATGACCACAAGGAGATTGGTGGTACCGCGGCGCTACAACGGATTTGTGGTGATCCAAGCATATATGGTTATTGGATAGACTGGGAGGATTTTAGGAGGTATCCTGCTCTAGTTGTTGTGTTGGCTGCATTTGTCAGAGGCTTCCTTGGACCGGACCATCGGTCGAAGGGATTCACAGTTGGTTGGGGGAGGATGCTGGAGTGGATGATTACACAGCTACAGAGGTTTGCCTGGGGGAGTTGTGTATTGGCCGACCTGTACCATGATCTCCATCAAATTGTATATAGAGGATCCACGAGTTTGGCGAGTGGAGTGACGCTGCTACAGATCTGGGCGTGGGAGCACATTGCAGTCACGAGACCACTTTGCATGAGAGATAGACCAGCGGGGAGGCCCTATGTATATGCATATTCTGGTGCAGTTGTCCAGCAGAAGCTGGGCAAGGTAGAGTATTGGCGGTGGGTTTTGGATGATATTGATGCAGTGGTATGGAGACCGTACACAGATTGTGAGGCATGGGCGACAAATCATTTAGAGATGCCTTTTGTCTACAGACCACGATATCTGATAGGGCGGACGCCCTTTATTATTGAGATATTTTTGGCATTACGAGTGCTTAGACAGTTTGGATTCACACAGGGGATGCCCCAGGGCGTTGCTCATTATGGGCGACACAAGGGGGATCCAGGATGGGGACCGTGCATTGGATACTAGGCAGCTTATACAGAGTATTCCACCTTACAACTGGAGGTATGGACCGACAGGCCAGAGGTACAGGATGCAGGGATGACGAATGATTACGCACAGTATTTTCATATGCATCCATTTCCACGGTTTACAGTGCCAGATGAGCCTTGGGTGATCGGGGTAGCACCATAGCCAGGAGCAGGGATACAGGGGGATGTGGTCGGTGGGGAGCAGGCTATGGGCGGAGGAGAGGAGGAGGAGGGAGAGGAGAGTGAGGAGAGCGGAGATGGGGAGGAGGAGGACAGCTCGGATGATGGGGATGATGGGGGGGATGATGGAGATGAGGAGAGACAGCAGAGGTTGGACAACCTAGGCAGAGCACAGATTCTTCGATGAGCTAGATCCGGTGGCAGACCTCGGACCATGATTAGGGTGTCATCCTCTTCTCAGCAGGCACAGATAGATGCCTTGCAGGGTCAGTTGTAGACCTTTCAGGGGCAGTAGGCACAGCTACAGAGTCAGTTAGCTCAGGCCCAGAGTGTTATAGTGCAGTTACAGGCACAGCTTGCATAGGCACAAACACAGGCACAAGTACAAGCACAGGCACAGGCACAGGTACAGGTACAGATGCCCGCCCTTGATTCCCAGGTGACACAGTTGGTAGCAGAGAGGGATGCCCTTAGACGGCGGGCATTGGAGGCCGAGGGTGTGGCTCAGAGGCTTATGGGTACTGTAGAGAGTACCTCATTACGGGAGGCCATTGCAGAGGGATTCGAGGTAGCCAGAGAGGCCGAGTATTACAGAGTTCGATATGAGGAGCTATGCCCTCCTGAGCGGTGAGAGCCTTATCCCCAGTCACATAGTAGGACCAGGACCTGATCACGGACATCGACACATGGCAGAGAGGTTGCAGGGCCTCGACGGGATCCTGATGCAGGTACGAGTGGCAGGCCGCCTCCTTCCGGACCAGCTCCTTCAGGGGCATCCACCAGCTAGTGATTTAGGACTGATTTATTATGTATATTGAGTTTTGATCATGTCTCATGTATTATGTTTTTGGCTTTTTAGTTTCATTGGACATTGAACACGTGTATTATTTTGATGAGCAATGATATGCAGCGGCGATGGTATTGAGGATGATATGTTTGTGCATTTGTGATGTGATATGGATGTTACTTTTATGCATGTATGATATGAGATGGATTTTGATATGTGTTTATTATTTTTACGGACTAATCTTATGATGCAGGATGATTTAATGATATGATGTAAATGGATGATCTATGATGTAGGTGCAATGATTTGCGATGATGTATATATGTGAGATGTTAATTTTTGAATTTTTCAATGTATGAAATGCATCGTGAAATGATAGATAATGAATATGATATGAATAATGATAGTGGTGAAAAGATAAATGATATGTTTTGTAATGTTTATGTAATGAAAATGGTAATGTGATGATAATGAAATAATATAATAAATGATAAATGATAAAATGATAAATGAGAATGGTAATGAAATGATATGAGATTATAATGATAAAATGATTAAATGATAAATGAGAATGGTAATGATAACAATAATGGTAAATGATAGTGATGGAATGATAATGAATAATAAATGACATGGTAATGATAAAATTGATAAAGATAATGATGAAAATGAATGAAATGATAACGAAAATGATGAGGATAATGGTAAAATGAAAATGATAAGGATAAAGTGATAATGATATATGAGAATGATGATGATAATAATAAAATGAAAATGATAATGACGATGATGAAATGATAATGAAATGATAAATGATAAATGATAAAATGAATGATAACTGATAGAATGAAAATGATAAGGATAAAATGATAATGATATATGAGAAAATGAAAATGGTAATGAATGAGATGAATGGAAAATGGGAATGATAATGATAACAATAAAGGATAAATGATAGATGATAAAAATGATAATGAGAATGATAATGATAATGATAAAGGGTAAATGACAAATGATAAAAATGATAATGAATGAATGGCAAGTGAGAATGATAATGATAACAATAAAGGATAAATGATAATGATAAAAATGAATGAATGAGAAATGAGAATGATAATGAATGATAATGAATGATGAAATATAAATGATAAAATGATAATGAAGGATAAATGATGAGGATGAAAAGAGAATAAATGAGATGTCCAAATGTCCTCCACAAAGAGTTCAAAACTACATGACAACCGTTAATGCCTTCATTCAGCCGTTCAAAACACTGATGTGAATCCAATATGCAGATATGTGCAATGATCTAACAAATATACAACTAAATGAAACTAACCAGTTTGTTGAGCCTGTTATAAGCCTTCTTGAATCATCATAGAGTATTTTAAAATGTTGGAAGTATGTACAAGCATCAGAGGGAAGTTAGCACCAATGATGACCAGAGTACAACTTTCATGATTTTTGATATAGCAAGCGAACACAAGCATCGAGGTATAATTGAACCGAGATGACCTGAGCATTTCTTGCATAAACAGACAAAGATTAACCACCTTTCTGATGAAAATTTGGAACTGTCAGCGATGATATTGTTTTGGTCGTCATGTCCTGTGACATATTTGCATCAGATTGACCATTAATCTCAAGACAGCAGACAAAAAAAATCATTCTCGTTCCTTGCCACTCTAGTTTAGTACATCATCGAGTGTGCTCCAGAGTAATGATATCGAAAATCAAAGAACTATTGGTCAAACATGTAATACTGTTATGTCATACATTATTCAGATTTTTGGATCATCCAATAGACAATGATATGGTATTTGCTGAAAATTTGTTTCATGATAAGGCTCGGTGATCGGATAAAATTGTCGCATGAGTTTGTTGTTTGTTCTTGTGATCGAATCCTATGATAAGGTTCAACTGTCTTAGTATGCTCTGAAAGTTAAGTGCCCCCAGTTGAGTATTAGCCCCGTTTATTGACACAACTTGTGGAAAGGAATATGTACAATAGTCAAGTCGTGGTAAGATGTTTTATCACTCTAGGCAAAATGACGGCAGGATGATGCGATTATAACCCTAAGATGCGGAAAAGGATGCGGAAAGAAGGAAAGCTAAAAAGCCAAAGTGCAAAACAGGAACTAATAGATGGAGAGGTACAGATAGCGTCTTTTTGCCAGATTTTCACTTTCTGTATTTTTATTGCATTTTTCTTATTTTCTTTTTTATTTTTTTTTTTATTTTTTTTTTTTTATTTTTGGATTTTTATTTTTTTTTCAAGATTTTTTCTTCAGGACTTTTTTTTTTTTTGGATTTCTTCAAGACTTTTTCTGCTGTTTTTGGATTTCTTCAGGACTTTTTCTGACTTAAACATAATATTTCTTAAGATGCATACTGTTGATGGGTTCATCAAACAGGTCTCCTTCTGGCGTTGATAACTTGTATGCTCCCAAACCATAGACTGCAATAACCACGTAAGGGCCTAGCCAATTTGGTTCAAACTTTCCTTTCTTTTCCCTATCTTGCTGATTTCATGGATTTTCTTTCAGGACTAGATCCCCTACCTGAAAGGTACATGGCTTTACTTTGTGATTATAGCTGCGAGACATCATCTGTTGGTATGCTTTCAAATGGTTAACTGCTCTATGTCTCTTTTCATCTAAGAGTTCTAACTCTTGTAGGCGGGAAACTCTGTATTCATCATTTGTTATGAGACTTTTCAGTGATACTCTTAGTGAAGGTATTTCAACCTCTAAAGGCAATATGGCTTCTGCTCCATAGACAAGGGCAAAAGGCGTTGCTCCTGTTGGTGTTCGGACACTAGTTCTGTAAGCCCACAAGGCAGGATTGAGTTGAACATGCCAATCTTTCCCTGAATCATTTACTGTCTTCTTCAAAATCTTTAGTATAGTCTTGTTTGAGGCCTCTGCTTGACCATTCCCTTGTGGATAGTAAGGTGTTGAATATCTGTGCTGAATATGGAATTTTTCACAAAGTTCATCAACATCCTGATTCTTGAAAGGTCGACCATTATCTGTAATAATAGCATTAGGAATACCATATCGACAAATAATGTAGTTGAGTATGAAGGATGAAATCTGTTTTCCAGTGACATTAGAGAGAGGTACTGCCTCAATCCACTTAGTGAAATATTTTGTCGCCGTGATGATGAACTTATGCCCATTTGAGGATGAAGGATGAATTTTCCCTACTAGATCTAACCCCCATTGAGAGAATGGCCAGGTTGGTGTGAATGAGTGAAGTTCTTGTGCAGGAGCATGAATAAGATTCCCATGAATCTGACATTTTGAGCATGTTTTAACAAAAGTGAATGATTCCCTCTCCATTGTAGGCCAGTAGTAACCCATTCTAATCAATTTCTTGGATAAGGTTAGTCCACTCGAATGAGTACCACAAATGCCCCCATGAACTTCTTGTAAAGATTTATCGGATTCGTCATGTTCAAGACATCGAAGTAAAGTACCATCAAGACCACGACGATAAAGGGTATTAGCGATAAGGGTATATCGAGAGGATTGTCGGATAAAGTTACGTTTTTGGTTGCGGGATAAGTCAGGCGGTAAAGTGTCATCTTTTAGGTAGGCATAAATCTTACCATACCAGGGTGAATCGGATCCTACCAGGTGGCAGATAATTTGGCTTTCAGGTGTGTCATAGGCAGGTGTAAATAATTGTTCCACCAGAAATTCATAGCGAGTCTGTTTTTCTAGGAGTTGTACCAATGAGGTGATCGTAGCCATAGCGTCAGCCGCTTTGTTGTCAATCCTTGGAATTTGTGTGAACTGAATGTCCACAAAGTACTTTTTGAAGTCATCAATCATCTTCTTGTATGGCAACAACTTGTCATCTTTAGTCTGATAATCATCATTGATTTGGTTAATAACTAGTTGTGAGTCACCATAAACTTGTAGCTCGGTAATCTTCCATTCCAATGCTGTCTTTAGTCCAGTGATGAGTGCCTCATATTCGGCTATGTTATTGGTGCATGGAAACATTAGCCTAGATGATCGAGGAATGGTATGTCCTTGAGGGGTGACAAAGAGAATTCCTGCCCCCGATCCATGTTGAGTAAAAGAACCATCGAAGTATAAGGACCATAGCTGCTTAGAGTCTGCCATGAAAACATCAGCATCTGGAAACTCAATGTGTAAGGGGTGCTCTGTTTGTAGAGGAGCGTCTGCTAGTTGGTCAACAATAACTTGTCCTTTGATTGCCTTGCGATCAATGTAGTGGATGTCAAACTCACTCAAAATCATGACCCATTTTGCTAACCTTCCTATTAGTGATGCTTTACTTAGTAGATACTTGAGTGGATCAATTTTTGAAACAAGATTGATTGTATGAGTTAGCATGTAATGTCGGAATTTATGTGAAGCAAAGACTACTACTAAACAAGCCTTTTCAATGAAAGTGTAGTTAAGTTCATGACTAGTTAGTGTTATGCTGATGTAATAGATTGCACGTTCTTTCCCTTCATGGTCTTCTTGTGCTAATAATGCCCCCAAGGATGTCTCGGTTGCAGCAATATACAGGATCAATGGTTTGTCTGGATTTGGTGATACGAGCACTGGTGGATTCATCAAGTACTGCTTGATTTGTTGAAATGCCATTTCACATTTGTCATCCCATCTGAAAGGAACATTCTTATGCAGGAGATGTGTGAACGGTAGACTTTTGTCAGCCAATTGCGCAATGAATCTTCTAATGGATTGAAGTCGCCCTTGTAATGATCTCAATTGACTGATGTTCTTTGGGGGAGGCATCTCCATGATCGCCTGAACTTTAGCAGGATCTACTTCAATTCCCTTTTCTGAAACAATATAACCTAAAAGTTTTCCCGACGTGACCCCAAAAACACATTTCTTAGGATTCAGACGAACTTTGAATTTTTCCAATCTGGTAAATATCTTAGATAGTATCTCCAAGTGTCCTTCTCTAGTGTATGATTTGGCCAATATGTCATCCACATAATCTTCCATGAATGTGTGCATCATGTCATGAAAGATCGTAGTCATGGCTCTTTGATATGTCGCCCCAACATTCTTTAGACCAAAAGGCATGACATTCCAACAGTATGTTCCCCACAGACAAGTGAAAGTTGTTTTCTCTTGGTCTTCTGGTGCAATCTTGATTTGGTTGTAACCAGAGAAACCATCCATTAATGAATACATGGCATGGCCAGCTGCTAAATCAACTATAGTGTCAATGTTTGGAAGCGGAAAGTCATCCTTAGGGCAAGCTTTGTTAAGATCTCTGAAATCAGTGCATACTCTAATGCGTTTATCTGGCTTTGCTACTGGTACAATATTGGAGATCCATTCTACATAGGCAATTGATCTTATAAAGCCTGCATCGAGGAGCTTCTTAAGTTCTTCCTTAACCAGTAGTGCTACATGAGGATTCATTTTTCTGAGTTTTTGTTTTACTAGTTTAGCTCCTGGTTTGATAGAAAAATGATGCATTATGAGATTAGGGTCAAGACCTGGCATGTCTGCATATGACCAAGCAAAATTAACTTGATTTTCTTTGAGAAAATTCATGAACTCTAGGATTTCTTTATCTGTCATTGATTCAGCTAGCTGTAGAATCCTTGGATTATCTGTAGTTGCAATATTGATTTCCTTTGTAGGCTCGATCAAGATGGGTGATCGCTCATGATAATGCTCCGGGAGAGTGTCAAGAGTCCCATCAGTTGGTGCCTTAAAAAGGTTTTCACCATCTGATACGCTCTTTATTTTATCTTTTGTTTGATCTAGTACTGCCAGATTCTAGTTTTCACCACTAGATCATTTTTCTTTATTTTCATTTTTTGCAGCTAGGAGACTTGAAACTCTCCTGATTAAAGACTTCATACCGAAAATTGCTAGTGGAACAATCATTTACATCATCTGCGGAAAGGAAGTTTATGATAGCTTCATCATTTGGAAAAATAGGTATATCAATAGATTCGGTTAGATCCCAGTCAATGAGATCAGGATGGATTAAAGGTAACAAGTCATTTGGTCGTGTGAAATCAGCAATGGTTAGGGTCAAGATAGAGTTATCGGTAGGATCCGAGGTATGAGGTAGGTCAATGATGGTACTATTCTCCTGATAGTCTTGTTCGTTAAAATCTGACTCAGTATCACTAGACTCAGAGTTGCGGTGTGGTTCAGATTCTTGTGGTCGGGACCCTGAACCTTCTCCTTTGATTAAAGTGGGCGTATACTTGTGTATGACATCTACCTCTTTGTCTCTCCAAAATTCATCATCATGGATGGTATCCCATTCATATTCGGCATAATCTGTATCAGAGTTATTTTCTATGAAATTCAGGATTGATGCCAAACATGTCTCTTTCTTATCGGAACCTTCTTGTAGTGTAAAAACATTACCTTGTGATTGTTTGGATGGGGTAGCCTCATAGCCTAGTCCTGTTTTATCATATGCAGTAAGCCCTGGGAGATGGATAGGCTCAACTACGCCTTCTTTTCTTTTTCCAAGAGGACCATTATCATATCCCATCTTTTGCATGATGGAATACCCTTTCCCATATCTGTTAGTTGGTAAGGTGACATTTAGAACTGTTTCATCTTCATCCTTATAGAGCCAATCTAGAATTTCCGTATCTTCAAGATCCCCCATGGGGAATTTTTCTTTGATAAATTGTCCATTGAACTTGGTAATTGGCTCTGTTTGTATTTGTGCTGATATTGATGCTGCTGATATCTGTTGTTGTATAATAGAAGGTTGTCCATGTGATCGAGGAGATATAGGTAGATTAGCAAGAAAAAGAGAATATTCCCCAACTCCGCTTTCCTTGAACTGCAGTTTTCTGTCAAAGCTTTTAGCTAATTGACTAATTTGTGTATCATGCTTAGGAGAAGTATTAGCAAGGGCTTCTCGATTGTTTGGAACCAAAGTATCCTGATGAGCTTTGACGTTGGCACAAGTTTGGGTGTTTGAATTATCAGCTAGTATAGTGATTTCCTGTCCGTCATATGGAAACTTAAGACATTGATGGTAAGTGGACAGAATAGCTTGCATTTCGTGAATCCAAGGATGACCCAACAAGATATTGTATGCAAGATCCCAGTCTAGAACTTGACAAAAGGTATTTTTGATAACAGGTCCCACTCTGATTAGTAGCATGATTAGACCTTTAGACGTTCTTTCTTCATCATCATAGGCTTTGATGGTAATCTTCCTTCTAGGATCAATGGATTCTTCTGCAAATCCTAATGCTTGAACCACCTTCAAGGTACATATATTTAAACCAGCCCCTCCATCTATTAGGACACGTTTAACACGAAACTTATGGATCATGAGCTCTAAGTATAATGAAGAATTATGGGGATGAGTCATGGAAACATCATCTTTGTCAGAGAATGAAAGACATGTGGGTGAGGACAAATGTCCTACCATGGCTTGAAATCGGTTCACATCCAAATCCGTGGATACAGTTGTTTCAAAAAGGGCTTTGTCTAAGATTTCCTTATGTGCAGGAGAAATCTGCAGGAGTTCTAAAATGGAAATTTGAGCTGGAGTTTTTTGGAGTTGGTTAACTAAGTCATATTGATGTTGAGGGAAGGTCTCAGTGGATTTCGAAGAGGTACCCTTCAAGACAACTTTAGCTTGCGCTCTCGTTGTGACATTCACTTGTCCATTGTCTACTTTCTCTTTGATTTTTATAACATTGACTCGCTCATCGTCCGTATAGATGTGACGGATTACATTGTCATCAATTTGGTTCACATTTTTGTCCGAAGACTCTCCCTTTTGATAATTCGGTAGAGGGTTGCGAAATGCTTGGTGATCTTCATTGGATTTTTGTTGTCCTTCTACTGTGATAATGCCCTTGTCAATTAGGTCTTGAATAGCATGCTTCAAAGCTTGACAGTTGTTTGTGCGTGACCTCTGCACCTATGGTAGTCACAAAAATAAGCTTCATTCCATGATGGAGGTTTTACACTAGGTTCATAAGTGCGTTGCGGTGGTAACATAAGGACATTCTTTTCCATAACCTCTTTGAAAGCAGATTCCAAGGATTGTCCTAGTGGAGTGAAAGTTCTTCTATTAGAGAAGAATGAAAAGCGTTGTGGGTTCATGTTTGAGGTATTCCCTAAAGTGTTGTTGTTGTTGTTCCCACGATAGTTTTGGTTGTTGATAGTCCGCTGATTGTTGTTTGTTGGAGGAGGAAAATTATTTCCTTTATTCATGACCGAATTGACATTGTTGTAATTATTATTACGAGTAGTATTTGGAGTACTCAGAACAAACGGCTTAGACGTGACATGATTTGCATCTACAACACCATCGTTTACAATGTTTTTGTTGCGAGTCCAAAATTTAGACTTGTCTTGATTGTTGTAATGGTTAGATGAGCTAGGGTTGTCTCTATCAAGTTTTATTGTCCCTCTTTTGACCAAAGCACTTTCGATGGTGATGGAATCCTCAATCAATTTCTCAAAGGAGGGTGGACAATGTAGATTTAAGCGATAGCTCATTTCTAAATTGAGGCTATTGATGAAAGTAACCATTTTTTCCTTTTCAGGGACGTGCCGTGGGTACCTAGCGAACATTCTTCTCCATCTTTGAAGAAAGGTAGTGAAAGGTTCACCAGGTTTTTGCGCAACTTTGCAAAGATCAATCATGGTGATTTGGTGTTGAATGTTGTAGGCATATTGTGTTATGAACAAATTGATCAATTCCTCAAATGTTTGAACAGGAGGTGTAATCTTAGATAACCATTCCATAGAGTTAACTCCAAGGCTCCGAGGGAATAATCGCAATAAATAAGTATCCTCATGGGCAAATTCCAATGTCATGTTTCGAAAGTCTCTAACGTGGTCAATTGGATCCGATTTCCCATTATAACGATCAAATTTGGGAATTTCACAATGTTTAGGAAATGGAATCATGTTGAGACTTCTATCAAAAGGATAAGGACATATGTCATCCAGAGTGTATTTCTTGGTTGTGGTCCCCCCTTGTAACTCTTTGACTTGTCCTTGGAGTGCTTTAAACTGTTGTGTAAGAATAGCAAAATCAGATGGGGATGTTTCTTCTTCTTTGTTCTTTAATTTCTCAGTATCAAAATCCTTAGGTAGTTTAGCTCCTTGATCCACTAAGAAGAGAAAATACTTTTCTTTGTCGCGTTGTAGAATCTTTTCAAGGGCTTTAAGAAACTTGGGGTCTTGTTCAGCCTCTCTAATGTGAAGTTCTTGCTCATCATCACTATCTACAGGAGTTTTGTTTGTGTCTTTGTTCTTATGAAACGAATTTTCCTCTCTATCAGCCATATTGTCGTCACTGAAAAGAGGATTACGACTCACACTGAAAAGAGGACTTTCACGTTTACCTTCTTTTTGAATGTTGTGGGTGGGAGTTTCTTGTTGAGATGTTTCTCCTAGTTTGTTGTGTTGAGATCTTGTAAAAACAGGCATATGTAAGAAATCCTAGGATATGATCGAATGTCACTGAAGGATTTGACTAGGATGCGTTGAATATTCAATTGAAGGTTGTGGTATATTCTCAAACTCAAGAGGTTGATTAAGATTGTGATGTTGAGATAACGCTAATCTTTGATAGTAAGCTTGGGTAGCCAGAGGTTCTACAGCGTAATAGTCGGTGAATCCTCTAATGTAGTCTTGGTATCTATGGAGAAATGTGCGATAATGGAGCAAGACGTCTTGACTCTTATACAAGAATTCTCTGCGGTCTAAAGTCCTTTTGTAACTTAAGTTCGTTTTGGGCTTCTTGATCCTATTGAAGACTAATTTCTTGGTGAACTTGGTTGATTTCCACTTTCTCAACATGGGAGAAAAATATCAAAAATTCTGGTCTGTGTAAAAATTTGACAGAAATTCAGAAGCGCTATTCTATTTCCTAAATGCGCTGCAAGAAGAGGTATATGCGCTGGAGAAAGAGTCAAATGCGCTGCAGAATACCTTAAATGTGCAGAAACAGAGCACAGATGCGCTAAAACAGTTTTCCTAAATGCGCTAAAAGATGACTCAGATGCACTGAAACAGCCAGTGGATGCACCAGAACAGAGTTTATATGCGCTGCAGTTTTTCCTAGATGCGCTAAAATAGTTTTCTAAAGATAGTTTTTGACCAGTTTTGAAAATTCAGCCGAAGTTTTTCATGTTTGTTTTGGATGATCCTTTATCTGAATTAATGTTCTTGAAAACACAGCAAACAGTCTGATTTAAGTTGATCGTAACCAAGCACAAAATAAGACAAGCACAACCTAGGTTAGGCCAGGACAATATCCGCTAGATTCCACGTAACCGCATATCTGTAGCGTGTGAATTCAGAAGCTTGGCTACATGGGCTCCCCCTTACAGTGCACTCTCTTCTCAGGCCAACCAAGCTTCCAACCCCCATGAAACTCCCATGGCGAGCTGATCACCTCTACTACAAACTGTGAAAGTGTGGATGCCTTCACACCGACCGGTGCTACACTAGCAAATAGAAGGATTTTGGCTTACTACACAAGAGTTTTTAGTTCAGGACCCCCGTTCGAGTGGCCATACATGGGGCAAGAGATTAATCACCATTAAAGTGGCACTCCATCCTGAAGAGGTTAAGCTCAACAGGGTTTAAGGGAGTACAACTCCGTCCGTATGACACATCCGCACAAGCAACCTTAGGTTTTCCCTTAAGATTTACATTTATATACCGGTTGGGGGTAGCTTGGACTTAGCTCCGTTGCCGGTTTGAGTCGCGTTGGGGTGATGAAATCCCTAGGCAGGCCCAATTTCTAGAGTCAATAACCATTTCTCTTACACCCAAGATCGCACAAGTGCGCAAGGGGAGAGGATACTTTGATTATCAAGTTGGGGTTACATAGGGAAAAGTGGGTCTGATTTTCTGATCACCTAGTTTGCACAAGGTGAGAGCATAATCACCTACCACTTTCAAACACAGTCAATAAGAGTAGACAGATTCATTTTAGGAGCACCAAAATCAAAAATAATTTAATCTAAGTGAAGATTTTGCTTCACAACAGACATGGGGTTCATTTTAACTGCATGATAAAGGTGTGGTGGCTACCCTAGATTGATTCATTTTAAATCTAGCAAGAAAGAAAGAAAGAAATTTTGTCTGCAGAAGGCGTCAGACTCAGAATCTGTGTTACAATCTAGATGCGCAACTCTGTCACTCAAATGCGCTAAAACAGAACCCAGATGTGCCACTCTGTTACTCAGATGTGCGAAAATAGAACCTATATGTGCTATAACAGAATCTAAATGCGCAATAACAGAAATCTATATGCACAATAACAGAATCTAGGTGCGCAACTCTGTCACTCAGATGCACTAAAACAGAACCTATATGCGCTAATCTAAATGCAATTTTTTTTTAAATTTTTCTGAAACATATTTGAATGCACTAAATGATGTCCTAAATGCGGTAAATAAACTCCTATATGCTCTGCAGAAATTCCCAGATGCACCACTCTGTTTCCCAGATGCACTGCAGAAATGCCCAGATGCGCCGAAACAGTCTTCAGATGCGCTGAAATACCTGCAAAATAAAAAAATTTGAATCTTCCAGATGCGCTCTCGGATGTCAGAAAACCTACAATTAAACCTGCAAGAAAAACCTGCAATAGAGAAGTCTAAAATAGGGGCATGTGCCCCACGGTGGGCGCCATTTAATGTGTGATCAAAAATAATATGCGTAAAATGAATTGAAATAAAATACTATTTAAGCACACCGATAAGACATTATATCAAAACAGAATATAAAAAAGTAAATAATGCAAACTCAGTATTCTGCTTTGATTGTCGTCCTATCGTCCTCTATCTTCAGTGTTTTTGTCGATTCCAGCTTTTGTTCTCAGATTGTAGGCTAGGCTCAACAAACTGTCTTCCTAAAGAACGAGATTCAAAAGTGATGCATGATGCAAGATTTAAGCTATGATATGGAATAAGACTAATATGCTTGGAATAACCGTGATGCTATGATAAATGAATACTAAATGGATTAAATGCATGAACTCTAATTAATTGCCTATTATCAATGCTTGGATTCACACAGGTATTTATAGAGTTTTTCGAATGATTTTGATTGGTTGTCCTGATTAATGGTTGTGATAATTCCTGGTAGATCGAATGGCTGAAGAAGGATGAAATTGAAGAGAAAATAGAAGAAAACTAAAAACAAGATTTTTCTATTTTTATGAAAGAGGAAAAGATAAGAAGATAAGAAATCATCTTTCTTTAAAAGAATAAAAGAAAGATTTAAAGCTGATAAATAATGAATTAAAAATTCAATTATTTATTTGTGGATGAAATTCAGCTTTTTCTTAATTCAATGAAATATTTAATTAAGCTTTTAAAGTAGAAGAAAGTTTGTGATAAGAATAAAGCTTTAATTAGGGTTTTTGAAGAAAGCAGAAGATCTCATATTTAAATAAAATATTTAATTATGATATGAGAAGAAAACAAAAGATCTAATTTAAAATATCCTAAGTTTGTGAAACATTTAATTTTAGAGAAGAAAAGCAAATCAAAAGATTTAATTTAAATTCAAACAATGATACATATGAAAAATAATTAAATAAAATAGATTTATTTAATTACGAAAGAAGAAATAAGATGAATGAACAATATAATTAAATTAATTAAATTTAATCATATATAGAGGACCTTAGAAAACTAATTAAATAATAAATATTTAATTAATTGCCAGGATTATAGACATGACCATTTTTATGCGTATACAAGATGCATTGCCATCGAACCTCACGTCCTACTCAAAGATTTTTTTGGGAAATTCCTGCATATAAATATTAGGAAATTATGGATTATAAACAACATGAACAACAACTGATCATTCTTTGAAATCAACAATGGTTAAAATTAAACATGAATATTGGAAAATGCAAAAATTGTTAATTTTTTAGTAATTTTGATGAATGGGTAATGTGGACACATTGAGGTAGGTAGGTAAATACTAGGGAAGCTTTGAACTTGTTACCCAAGTCACCTGATCGTTTTGGGGTGCTCTTTCTAGGGTAGTCACTTAAGAGCCCTAAAAGCCAAAAATTGTCAAACTTTGATGAAGTCATTCTGAGAGCTCGTGGCATGTAGGAATGCTTTGTTTGGACCTACAGATGGATACTGAATCCCTTCAAACCAACCTCTCTCGATTTGGGTCATCTCAACACTATTTTTGTGTTCCAATGTCAAATGCATTCTTGCAAAAAATATCAGTGAAAAGTAGTGCAAAAGTGGAAAGAAGCATTTTTTTTTGTGCATAATGGAGCAAAGCCAACTATACCAACAAGTAAAGGTGGGTATTCCAATGCTACAAAAGGCCTTCTCTCCCAATCCCCCTTCGTGTTTCCTGAGTGCACTAATCTAGGGTAGTCTTGAAAGTGTCGTAAGAGCAAAAAATGCAAAATTGTAAAATTTATAGTTATTTTAATGAATGGGAAGTGTGAACGCATCGAGGTAGGTAGGTAAATACTAGGGAAGTTCTGACTTTGTTGCCCAAGTCACTTGATCTATTTGGGGTAGTGTCTGAAGAGCCTTAGGAGCAAAATACACAAAATTTATAAAATTTATAGTATTTTTTATGAATAGGCAGCATGAACACATCAAGATAGGCAAGTAAATACTATGGAAGGTCTAACTTTTTTTCCCAAGTCACTCGATCAATATGGGGTTCTCTTTCTAGGGTAGTCTCTTAAGAGGCTTACGGGCAGAAAATCAAAAAAATATTAAAAATTTAGTAATTTTGATGAATGGATAGCATGGAAACATTGAGGTAGGCAAGTAGATACTAGGAAGGTTTGACTTCATTTCCCAAGTCACCCAATCATTCTAGGGTGCTCTTTTTGGGGTAGTCTCTTAAGAGCCCTAAAAGCCAAAAATTATCAATCTTTGACAAAGTTGTTGCAAAATCATTTGGTAGATAGGAATGGTTTTTCTAGACCTACAGGTGGATATCAAATCCCTTCAAACCAACCTCTCTTGATTTGGGTCAACTCAACACCATTTGTGTGTTCTAATGTCAAATACATTCTTGCAAAAATTATTAGTGGAAAGCAGTGCAAAAATGAAAAGAAGCATTTTTTTTTTGTGCATAATGAAGCAAAACCAACTATGCCAACAAGGTGGGAAGTCCAACACTATGAAAGGCCTCCTTTGTTTCCCAAACCCCCCTCCCTCATGATTCTGGAGTGCACTAATTTAGGGTAGTCTTGAAAATGTTGTAAGAACAAAAAATGAAAAATTGTAAAATTTGATGAATGGGTAGCATGAACATGTCGAGGTAGGCAGGTAAATACTAGGGAATGTCTAACTTTGTTTCCCAAGTCACTCGATCAATCTGGGGTGCTCTTTTTTGGGTAATCTCTTAAGAGGCTTAAGAGAAAAAAAATGCAAAATTTGTAAAAATTTTAGTAATTTTGATGAATGGGAAGTGTGAAGACATTGAGGTAGGTAGGAAAATACTAGGGAAGGTCTGATTTTGTTTCCCAAGTCACTCGATCAATTTGGGTGGTCTCTTAAGAGGCTTGAGAGAAAAAATTATAAAATTTGTAAATTTTTTTGGAATTTTGTTGAATGGGCAGTGTGGACATGTCAAGGTAGGTAGGTAAATACTAGGTAAGGTCTAACTTTGTTTCCCAAGTCACCCAATCATTTTGGGGTAGTCTCTTAGGAGCCCTAAAAGGCCAAAATTGTCAATCTTTGACGAAGTCATTCCAAGAGCTTGTGGCAAGTAGGAATGCTTTGTCTAGACCTAAAAGTGGATATTGAATCCCTTCAAACCAACCTCTCTTGGTTTGGGTCAACTCAACACCATTTATGTGTTCCAATGTCAAATGCATTCTTGTAAAAATTGTTAGTGGAAAGCAATGCCAAAAATAGAAAGAAGTGTTTTTTTTGTTTTGTGCATAATGGAGCAAAATCAACTATACCAACAAGTCAAGGTGGGAAGTCCAATGCAATGAAAGGCCTCCTTTTTTCACCCAAGCCCCCCCACCCCCTGTTATTCTTGAGTGCACTAATCAGTGGTAGTCTTGAAAGTGTTGTAAGAGAAAACAATACAAAATTATCAAATTTATAGTTATTTTGATGAATGGGAAACATGAATATGTAAAGGTAGCCAAGTAAATAGTAGGGAAGGTCTGACTTCATTTCCTAATTCACTCGATCGATCTAGGGTTCTCTTTCTGAGGTAATCTCTTAAGAGGCTTAAGAACAAAAAATGCAAAATTTATTAAAAAAATTAGTAATTTTGATGAATGGATAATGTGGACATGTTTAGGTAGGAAGGTAAATACTAGGGAAGGTATGACTTCATTTCCCAAGTCACCCAATTGTTTCGGGTTCTCTTTTGGGGTAGTCTCTTAAGAGCCCTAAAAACCAAAAAAATTCAATCTTTGATGATGTCATTCAAGGAGCTTGTGGCACGTAGGAATGCTTTTTTCTGAACCTATAGGTGGATATTGAATCCCTTCAAACCAACCTCTCTTAGTCTGGGTCAAATCAACACCGTTTGTGTGTTCTAGTGTCAAATGCATTCTTGCAAAAATTGTTAGTGGAAAGTAGTGCAAAAATGGAAAGAAGCTTTTTTTTTTGTTTTATGCATAATGGACCAAAACCAACAATAGCAACAAGTCAAGGGGGTAGTCCAATGCTAAAGGCCTCCTTTTTTTGTCCCAAGCCTCCCCATGATTCCCGAGTGTACTAATCTGGGGTAGTCTTGAAAGTGTCATAAAAACAAAAAGTGAAAATTGTAAAATTTATAGTTATGTTGATGAATGGGAAGCATGAACACGTTGGTAGGCAGGTAAATAGTATGAAATATTTGAATCCATTTCCCAAGTCACTCGATCGATTTGAGGTCTCTTTTTGGGGTAGTGTCTTAAGAGCCTTAAGAGCAAAAAATGCAAAATTTGTAAAATTTATAGTAATTTTGATGAATGGGTAGCATAAACATGTCGAGGTAGGTAGGTAAGTACTAGGGAAGGTCCAACTTAATTGATCAAGTCACTTGATCGATCTAGGGTGCTCTTTCTGACGTAGTCTCTTAATAAGCTTAAGAGCAAAAAATGCAAAATTAGTAAAAAATTTAGTAATTTTGATGAATGGATAGTGTGGAAACATCGAGGTAGGTAGGTAAATACTAGGGAAGGTCTAACTTTGTTTCCCAATTCACTCGATCATTTTGGGGCACTCTTTCTAGGTAGTCTCTTAAGAGCCCTAAAAGCCAAAAATTGTCAATCTTTGACGAAGTCGTTCCAGGAGCTCGTGGCATGCAGGAATGCTTTCTATAGACTTACAAGTGGATATTGAATCCATTCAAACCAACCTCTCTTAGTTTGGGTTAATTCAACACTATTTGTGTGTTCCCTTGTCAAATGCATTCTTGCAAAAATTGTCAATGGAAAGAAGTGCAAAAATGGAAAGAAGCATTTTTTTATTCTGTACATAATGGAGAAAAATAAACTATACCAAAACTTCAAGGTGGGAAGTCCAATGCTACGAAAGGCCTCCTTTTTTCGCCCAAGCCCCACATGATTCTCAAGTACACTATTTGTGGTAATCTTGAAAGTGTTGTAAGAGCAAAAAATGCAAAATTGTAAAATTTATAGTTATTTTGATGAATGGGAAGCGTGAATATGTCAAGGTAGGTAGGTAAATACTAGGGAAGGTCCGACTTCATTTCCCAAGTCAGTTGATCGATCTAGGGTGTTCTTTCTAGGGAGACAAATATGGCAGTCAATACCTGGGCATGTTATCTTTCTAAATATATGTAAATACAATGCACAAATTTTAAGATGGACAAAGCAAAGAGAAAAAAAAATGAGCATTTTTTAGTAAATATGTGCCTTCTCTTTAAAATAACAAGTTGGATCTACTTTTTTACCACTACCTACCTAAAATTTATTTCGATATCAATAATTTCTAATCCATAGAGATCATGTATGTCTTACATGCCTAAGAATTATTTCAATGTATATCACTATTTATAATTTTTGTACTCACAAACAATGTTTGTAGCTCCATAGAATTGAATGCAATTAGGGAATCAAAGGTTTGAGTACACTTTCATAATTTTTTTGTTCATCAGAAAAAATTATGAAAGTCAACATTGAAGGGTAGAAGTTAGGGTTTTGAGACACTCTATAAAACTATGTGGTCTAAGTCACAACACAACCCTTTAACCTTTTACAAGACTACATATGCTTCTCCCAAACCTTCCCTATTTTTTCCCAAAACCCCATCCTAGTTTCCAAACACATAGCATACCCTTTCCTACACTCTCCTTTCATTTCCCAACCTTCACATCCCCTCCCTAAATTTTCCCAAAACCTAATTTACCCTTCCCCACACTCTCCTTTCTTTCATTTCCTTTATGCCCATTATTCTCATCTAAGAAAAACTGAATGGGTCCCCAGTATGTCAAAATTTTCTTAAAATCTAAGAAATATTAAGTGTTTGAAATTATCTAGTAATTTTCCTTAATTTGGTAGGTTGTTAGACTTTTACACTTGGTAGAGTTTCCCTATTGGGTATATCTTTATGCCACTTTCTTCCCTTTGTTCCTTATTATGATGTTAAAATTTTCTATGGTGGCATGCCCCTTTCTATGTTTGATTACATTTACTTATTATCCCATTGGACTTTTCCCTTCCAGAGTAATCCACCCTTCTCCTATTACCTAGTCCAAGGTTGACTCTTCCCCAACCCTTAGCAATTCAAATTTCCCACCTTTTTTTTTTTGGATTCCTACCAAATCACTAGAAAGGCCTAGAAAGGCCACATGTGCACTAAAAAAGGTCTAGATGTGCCATAAAGGTACATCTAGAAATAATGATATACATTGAAAGAAGTATTATTTGTTCAAGATATACATGATCTACCGTGGATGTTTTGATGTAAGATTTGTTTCAATATTAGTAATTTATAATCCATGGAGATCATGTATGTCTTGAGACATAAGACTTATTTCAATAGATCACTATTTCATCTCATTACAAAAGAAGGGGTCATTTCTATTAACTTAAGACTTCTTTCAATGTATATCACTCTTTCATCTTAAGACTTCAAGTTATGAGAGGATTTTTTTTTTGAAGCAATGAACTACAAATTAAACAATAATACCTTAAAAAATTGAGCAATTGTGAGAATGTGAGAATACTCATTAGAAATGGGGTTAAGGAAGAACCTACATATAAATAGAGACAAATTGTTGAGCACAAGTAACATGAACTACAAATTTTGAACTAGACATTCTCTCAAATCAAATATGTACCTTGAAACATATTTATCTACATTATCTATCATGGATGTTTTGATTTGAATTGCTTGATATACCATTGTTCTCCAAAAAACCTACATTTTATATCAGTTGATCTTAATGCAAACTTTTAATGTACTTTTAATCTAGCCCATAGAAATAACATGAATCAAAATAAGATGAACAATATCATACATGTCCCATACAAAAAATGATCTTCTACTCAAGTGTGCCTGAAGGGTCATCTCTTACCTTTATAGTATTGAGTATTGCATCATGATCAACACTACTAACTGTCGATAGTTACTTTGTTCTTGGTTTGGCATGATATCTATATAACTTTAAATTTGTTGCTATAACAAGGTGCAAATACATGATAATGGTTTTGTGTTTCTCATAGTCTTCAGATGTAGGTATGTTATTCTTTCTAATCATATATGTTCATAATTAAGTTCTGGAAACAACAACTGAACCTATAGGATACATGAATCCATCATCATCTATCATCCGTTGTGTTAGCTTCTTCTCTCCCTATACACATCATGCCAACCAATAGCCTAATTCCTCTTCATTCCCCTATATTGCAATTTAATTGCATAGACATGTCCTAGTTGTACAAGATCTGAAAGATGGTCATAGTCAAGTGAACTTTCCATTTCATCTTCTAAAGAGGATTGTGTTGTAGATAAAGGGGTTAGGTATTGTGGAATCCACGTATCTACCCACTCACTTGACTCGAATTGATCCCAATCAAACTGAATACAATTCTGACAAAAATAAGCCAACTCTCATGTCCATATGGTCCATGTATTTGCATCTGAGCTTCGAAATGAATGCATCTTTGAAGATTCTTTGATTGTTTGACATTCCAATTTGTTTCCCACTTTTCCCTCATCAACCAATAAAACATATGAGCATTATTGAATTTCCCCATGTAGTTATCTAACCAAATGAGATGTTGAACCATTGCAATACCTTTTTTCCTACAAGAACTCAAAAATATTTTCAAAATAATGTTCCACAAACTCAGATGAATGAGATCTATCATCACTCAAGTAAAAATGGTACTCCCTGATTATCTTCCTATCCTATTCTTTACTATCAAGGGAATGTCTATATGTTATGTGGGAAAAAATAACAATTTGAATAGAATTGTAATATTGTGATTGTACCTCATTTTGTGGTTGCAATGTGTAATTTTCAATAAAATCAACCACAGATATAATAGTTTCAATTAGGAAAGAGTCTGTTCACATCATGAATCATAGATCCAACCATTAGGACCTATGGCTATGCCTTGCATACTTGTAGAAAATATTTTTCTTAAAATCAAAAATAAAATCAACAATACTTACCTCTTTTGTAACCAATTCATATTTAGAACCTTCACCTTCCACTCTTCAAACTATATTTGTCTCTCTTAAACCTTTTTTTCTCAACAATCTTTCTAGAAAAATCATATTCATTTCCCTCATGAATACATATTACAAAATGTGATAAACCACCACATTGTAAGAACATTTCATCTAAACAACCATTTATATAAAAAAGACAACCATCACCTCTAACACATAAAAATGAATCTAACAAGTCCCTGGATGACTTGGGAAGTTGCATTGCATGACACTCTTGTAAAATTTCGTTAGTATGCATAGTAGAACAAATATAGCATAATAATTCATGATACATTGAAAAATCAACATGATATTTACATGTATTACGAATATTAATAGTTACACAATAAAATGGGTCACAAGTCTCAAAATACCTTTGTGAGATTTGCAAATCTGGATGCGCTTCACAAAATTGTTTGTAAAATATTGTTTAGCTACATTCCAAGAAATTTTTAGGATGCGATGTGTGATATCGATTACCAATTCTTAACTTTAAAACATCCTCTACATTCGGTGATACTCTAGATTTCGTGTCAAAATTGTTCAATTTCATTCTTTACGTTATCGGTTAGCTTCTTAGATCAACATGTGGAAGCCTCCCACAAGCCCACATATCATTTTGAAGAGGACTATCAAGTCTTCCTCTTCTTGAGAGCTCTCTAGACAATGTTTTACGATTTAGATTTAAATCAATACAAGTTTTCATCATTAAATGAGCCTCTCTCAAATGATGACTTACTAGTGAGGTTGTGATCACTCTACGAGCAAATCTTTATCTTTTTTTCCTTACTAGTCTTTCCAAGAAGTTAGAGCATTAAAAATATTTTTCACAATAATAATTTTTCTCGACTTTTTAGTGACATGAATCTTCAGTTTCTTTAATAATGGTCTCATTTTGTAAGACTTTAGCAATTTCCCAAAAGGTTGACATTGTTTGGTTAATGTCTTATTGAAAAAGTATTGATTGAACATATTGGTAGCCCACAACCAAACTATTCGTGATGACATTTTTCCATCAAGATTATCTATTATGCTCTCATCTATTTCAAGTAACCATTTAGGGGTTCTCATGTAATTAGGGGATACATAGGGTTCATTTTCAATGTTTTCAATGTTATAAACATTTTCATTTTCAATATTTTCTTTCAATGTTCTCAATATTTTCAAAATCAATTCCAACATTTTTTATTTTCAATGTTATTAACATTTTCAATTTCAATATTTTCAATGTTATTAACATTTTCATTTTCAATACAAATTTCAAAATTTTCTATATCAATTTCAATATTTTCATTTTTAATTTCAATATGATTTTAATATTTTCAAATTCTATTTCATCTTCACTTGAATTAACATTTAGGGGTGGAGAAGAAACCTCATCTTGAGTATTTGGCATACCTTTGTCTTCTTTTCCTATGACTTTCTCTATCTTTTTCTCTATATGATTCAATTTGATTTGTTGTTAGCTTTCTCTTTCCTTTTCTCTTACAACAACTATTGGTCCCCATTGTCCAAACAAAAAAGAGCCATAAATGATTGTAAAGTTGAAAATTGTGAAAAAGAATCTTGCAAAAGCTGAATTTTGTTTGTTACAGACAAAAAACACGGGATTTCATGCAACATAATATATTATATATTATGATATATATATATTATATAATATATTTAATATATTATATTGTATATTTTATAATTTTGTATACTAAAGGGAAGTAGGTTAATTAATTCAAGGAGGGAACTATAGCTTATGTATGCTTGATTCTAGATTTATTTTCTTTCCCTACAATTTTATGGGACTGCTCGAATTGGAGGGCTCCATAAGGCTCCATAGAGTTCTAATCGTATATACCATATATAGCCAGATACGAAACCTACAGATCAAACTTGGAGTGATCGAAGAGGGCCTCTATTATATAATATTTACTATGTATAAATATATATTTTATATAGTTGGAAACCACTAAACTAAAGGGTTGGTGACCCTTTTGTCCTCCCACCTAAGGCTGACCCCACCAACTAGGACTTTGCCCACTGCCCTCAAGGCAAACCACACCAACCAAAGGAAAAGCATGGGTGATGGGGTTGGAGCCTCGAGTGGTTAGGATGCCTTGGTCGGTGGGGTCGAGGTGGTTAGTATATATTATCTAATATATATATAATTTATAGTATATAATATATATATTATTTATAGTTTATAATGTATATACTATATAATACTATATATTATATAGTTTATATATTATATACTATATATACTATATATATATAATATACTATAATGGCTTTAGGAAAATTCACCGTCAACAATTCACCGTAGTCATTATTATTTTTTAATATATATTTCAAAAACTTTGATTTTAATAAAAATATTAATTTGGTTAATTTTCCACTACGGTGAATTGCCGGCAGTGAATTTTCCTTCAGTGAACTGCAGGTGATGAATTTTTTGTATGCCTACTATAATATATAGAATATATACTATAATATAATATATAATATACTATAAAGTATAATATATTATAATATATATAATATACTATATATAATATAATATATTATACTATATATTATACTATATATATTATACTATATATTATATTTTATATATATAGTATATATAATATACTATATATTATATACTATATAATATATGTTATATATATATATTATATTGTATAGTATATAAATTATATATTATAAATAATATACTATAGTATACTCTCTCTCTAAACTTTCTCACACCCTCTCTCTCTCCCTCTCATGTCTCTCTCTCTCAAGTCTCACACTCCCTCTCTCTCTTCATCCCTTTGTCCATCCACCCCCTCTCCCTCTCACCATGCCATTCTTCTCTCTTCTCTACTTGGCCAGCTATATATATAGTGCGGGTGAGTAATAGTCATAGTTTGAGAGAGGAGGCCTATATAGGGGCACATGGGTGAAAGGTTGGGGGAATGAGGAAACCCACTATGGTAACTATAAAATGAGATGGGTCAGCCCAGAATAGATTATTCTCTTATGTCCCTTTGCCCTCCCTTAGGATACCTAGCCTGGATGATACAAGAGTTTCAGTCAATCCAGTCAGCCGAGATCACTATCTAGGTAATTAGGTCCATGGATATGGATGCATGATTGAACTATTTATCTATCTCCACAAAAAAAATTAATATACCTCCACTATAATTCCCCCCACCTAGGTGGGTGGGAATCATAGTTCCCCTAAGCTGATTGATTGAGGTCGATCCGGTGATAGAAGTAGGCCTCCAACATATAGTCAACTATATAGATTAGGTAGTCTAGTTGACTATATATTTATATGTCACTTCATAGACCCCACCAGTGGTGGAGGTTAGGCCACTCCCAAGTCCTTGATTCCTTCGTCAATGGTGAAGTTATTTTCTCTCTCCTTCTCAAGTATCTCTCACTCTCCCTCTCCTCCCAGGTCTCTCTCTCTCTCTCACACATCTCTCCCTCCCTCTATCCCTCCCACCCTACCTAGACAACTCTCTCTTAGGTAGACCTCCCTCTATCTCCCTCCCTCTTAGGTCTCTCCCTCCCTCTATCCCTTCCACCCCCTCTCTCTCTTACGTCTCTCCCTTGGTCACCCTACCTAGACTCTCTTTGATGCAGGAGCATCCTTGGTTCTTGGCAATCCTGCATCAACCAAAAAAACATTTTCATGTTGGTTTTGTTCTTGTTCAATTCTAGTTGGTAGATTCAACATTTCACCATATTTTCTCACCAGACCTTGTGGATCTATATTTGCATCATGGACATGTCCATTTTCCTTATTCCAAGATTTCAAGATGATTGGATCTTTTTCCGGCAAGTCACTTCTGGATTAAGAGGAAGTTTCTAAGAATAGAGCATCGAGCAGTTTCGAGCCTAACGATTAGATTTGTCTCTTGTGGATCCTTCCCATAACTTGCAGATCCTTATGGTGTGTTTCAAATTGTTCCATGGAGTGTTCCTTGACCTTAATTTAGGTCCACACTTCATCTTATGCACCCGTCAAGGAGAAATTCAAATTTGAGGCCAACCTATTTCATGCACACGTTACATTTCCTTCATTGGAGATTTTAATGATCTTTGGCCGAGGCGGATGATTCTAGATCTCCATATATGATATAAATCATTGTAACTGATCATTAGAAAAGTAGTCAAGTAGAAGTAAGTAGAAGTAGATGAACATTCAGCTTGCATTAAGGAGCATATAGGAATATTATATTTTTGAGCATGTTGTATCAGGCCTATGAGCCCAATCTATAAACTCAAATGTTGTCGGTTGTTTGTAATTAAAATTTATCATAATAAGAATGTTTGAATCTACATTTACCTCCATATTCCGAGTGGCTTTTGTTGTGTAACTTTGTTGCATGGTCCAGATTGTTCTCTTTGAGGACCCTCCTACCGTGAGTGCACCAAATTAGTATCAGAGCGAGATTCATTCCATGAGAGATTGTCAGAGTTTGAAGAGTCTTGTTGAAGATTTGTTGTGGGGTGGTGGACTGAGGATCCGACCTACAGCTGCAAAGGACTTGTGTAAAGATGTCGAGAATAAGAAATGGTAGAGGAAATGGAGTGCGTGGAAATGCAAACCCAGCTATAATAGAGATGTTGAGAGGAATTGCTACTAGATTAGAAGTAGTCAAAATGGCCCAGAGGAGAGGTCAACCATTTGATGATGTGAGTGATGAAAAGGTAGAAGAACAAGAAGAAAGGGAAAGAGAAGATCAACCTAGCCTAAATCAGGGAGAAGAGAGATTCATAAGAGCCCTAACCAGAGTAAATACAAAACCACATTTCAATTCACCAGATTATAGTGGTAAGCTGGATTCGGATGAATTTATTGATTGGATAACAAAGATGGAGAAGTATTTTGATTTTGAAGGCACCACCGAAGACAAGAAGGTGAAATTTTCTTATACAAAGTTGAAAGGACATGCATCCCTTTGGTGGGAACATTTGCAGATAGATAGGAAAAGAAGAGGAAAGGAGAAGATAAGGTCATGGGATCAAATGGTGAATAAGTTGAAGACAAAGTTTATGCCTACAGATTATCAAATCAATTTGTTCTGGAAGTTGCAGAATTTGAAGGAGTTAAATGTGATAGAATATACTGAGGAATTCTACAAGTTGAATATCAGATTCAGACATTTGGAGGATGAGGTCAAGCAAGTAGCCAGATATGTGAATGGCTTGAGGTTGTCTATACAGGATGAGATCAGGTTGATCAAGTTGTTGAGTGTGGAAGAGGCATATCAATTTGCCCTAAAAGAAGAAGAGAAGCTGAAGAAAAGACATGAGTAAAGACAGAGAGGAAGAGGTAGAAGATTTCAGAGAGGAAGAACTTTTACTAGAGGAAGATCTTTTGCAAATCAGAATAAAGATAAGGAAGTCAGTAAGAATGATAATTTTTACCATAGAGATGATGGAAACTCTTACCGAAGAGGAGGATATGGTGGTTACCATAATGAGGGTTATAGAAAAGATGATAGGGGATAGGAGAAAAGAGTATTCAGGGGAACTTTTTTTAAGTGTGGTGGAAGGACATAGAGAATTTGAATGTAATCAAGGAGAGACAAGCAAAAAAATAGATAACAGTAGGAGAACAACCTTTGCTGAGGAGGATCATGTTGGACCATCTAATAAACTAGAAGAGGGATAAGTGTTGGTGAATAGAAGAGTATTGTGTCAAAGTGAGATGGAGCAGGAACTATTGCAGAGAAAGAATTTTTTTGGACCAGATGTAAGGTAGCTGGTAAATGTTGCAGAGTGATTATTGACAGTGGAAGCTCCAAGAACCTGGTTTTTGAAGAAATGGCGACCAAATTGAAGCTAGAAAGATTGAAACACCCAAAGCCCTATCAGATAGCATGGATTCAAGATGAGCATAAGATACTGGTAAGTGAACAATGTTTGGTGAAATTGAAGATAGGAAATTATCATGATGAAGTTTTGTGTGATATCATGCCTATGGATATATGCCATGTTTTGTTGGGAAGGCCTTGGCAGTATGATAGATAGGCTATTCATGATGGAAAGAAGAACACATATACCATTGTTGCTAATGGGATGAAGTAGACTTTGTTGCCATTGGAGGATGTTCTTAAAGTTGAGGTTTGTACGAATTCTAGAATTTGTTTGGTTGATGGAAGGAAATTTTTGGATGGACTGAGACATGAGAACATGTGTTATGCCTTGGTTCCTAAGAAGGCTAAAGACTTGAAGCATTTAGAAGAACAACCGAAGGAGATAAAGGAGATGCTGGCAGAATATGAAGAGATCATTTCAGATAATGTACCTGATAGATTGCCACCTATGAGGAGTATTAGTCATTGCATGGATCTAATTCTTGAAGCTATTTTTCCTAATAAAGTAGCACATCGAACACCGACAAAGAATGAAGAGTTGAATAGGCAAGTGCAAGAGTTGTTGAAGAAGGGTTTGATCAGAGAAAGCTTAATTTCTTGTGCAGTACCTGTTGTGCTAGCACCTAAGAAGGATGGAGAATGGAGGATGTGTACAGACTCTAGAGCCATAAACAAAATCACTGTGAAGTATAGATTTCCTTTACCCCAGATGGATGACATTATGGATTGTTTGAGCGGAGCTAAATACTTTACAAAGATAGATTTGAAGAGTGGATATCATCATATTAGAATTAGAGAAGGGGATGAGTGGAAGACAACATTCAAGACAAATGAATGATTGTATGAGTGGTTGGTGATGCCTTTTGGACTAAAAAATGGATTGAGTACTTTCATGAGGCTAATGAATGAGGTATTGAAGAAATTCTTGGGTAAGTTTGTGATTGCCTATTTGGATGACATCTTGATTTTTAGTAAGATTAGAGAAGAACATTTGTTGCATATAAGACAAGTTTTGTAGAGGTTGAGAGAAGAGTAGTTGCTAATAAACATTAAGAAGTGTAGTTTCATGAAGGAAGAACTGGTATATCTGGGATTTGTGATATCTACAGATGGATTGAGGATGGATCCTGAGAAGGTAAGAGCAATTGTTGAATGGCCTACACTAGAAAGCATTGGAGAGGTAATGATCATTTCATGGATTGGTTAGTTTCTACCGAAATTTCATTAGGAATTTCAATTCTCTTTGCAGTCCTATGACAGAAATAATGAGAGGGGATACGAAAAATTTTAGGTGGACATCTGGAGCAGACCGAAGTTTTGAGTTGTTGAAACAGAAGGTGACTGAGCAACCTCTGTTGGCTTTACCATACTTTAATAAGGTATTTCAAGTAGACTATGATGCAAGTGGAGTAGTATTAAGTCAAGAAAGAAGACCAGTAGCTTATTTTAGTGAGAAATTGAATGATGCTAGGAGAAGGTATTCAATGTATGACCAGGATTTTTATGCCATTGTTCAAGCCTTGAAGAAGTGGAGACATTACTTGTTGCCTAAGGATTTTGTGTTGTATACAGATCATCAGGCATTGTAGTATTTGAACAATCAAGGTAAGTTGAATCATAGACACATGAGATGGGTAGAATTATTGCAGAGTTATACTTTTGTTTTGAAACATAGGAGTGGAAAGTCAAACAGAGTTGTTGATTCTTTGAGTAGGAGGACTTTACTGGTAGAGATGAGAATGGAGGTATTAGGCTTTGATGAATTGAAGAAATTGTATGAGGAAGACCTGCATTTTGTAGAACCTTGGAAAGCTTGTAAAGAACCAGTCTTGGAGGATAGGAGTCAATGGTTGGATTATTTCATTGAGGAGGATATGTTGTTCAAAGGAAATCAATTGGTTATACCCCAGAGTTCAATGAGGGATAACTTGGTGAAAGAAAAACATAGTGGACGATTGGTAGGACACTTTGGAATTGATAAGACAGTAGCATTGGTAAGTGAGAATTACTTTTGGCCATAGACTCATAAGGATGTTAGGAAATTTGTGCAGAGTTGCAGAGTTTTTCAAGTTGCAAAAGGGAGTAGTCAGAATGTTGAATTGTATAAGCCTTTGATAGTTCTGAAGAGACCTTGGGAGGATATCAACATGGATTTCATACTTGGCTTGCTGAAGACACAGAGAGGTAATGATTCTATATTTGTGGTAGTGGATAGATTTTCTAAGATGGGACATTTCATACCTTGTAAGAAGACAATAGATGTAGTACATGTAGTAGACTTTTTTTCAAGGAAGTAGTTAGATTGCATGGATTACCTAGGAGTATTGTTTCAGACAGAGATACAAAGTTTGTCAGTTACTTTTGGAGGACACTTTGGAGGAAGTTAAAGATAGATTTAAAGTTCAGTTCTACTTTTCACCCATAGATAGATGGACAGACAGAGGTAGTAAACAATATTTTGGGAAATTTGTTGAGATGATTGGTTGGGGAGAAGACTGGAAGTTGGGATTTAGTCCTTGCACAAGCAGAGTTTGCTTACAATAATTCAGTGAAAAGGAGTACCAGAAAAACACCTTTTGAGATTGTTACTGGAGTTCATCTTAGAGGTATATCAGAGCTGTGAGACATTAGTAAGGAAGATAAAAGGAGTGCAAAAGCAGAGGAATTTGTAGAACATTTGAAGAAAGTGCATACTCAAGTAAAACAACAATTGGAGGATATGAACCAGAAGTATAAGGAGTGAGCAGATGAAAAGAGGATACATAAGGAGTTCGAAGTTGGAGATGAAGTCATGGTGTATTTGAGGAAGGAAAGATTTCCTGTTGGCACATACAATAAGCTCAAGATGAGGAAGTTTAGACCCTATAATATTTTGAAGAAATTTGATTCAAGAAATGCATATGAAGTAGAGTTACCGGATGTCGTGGGTATATATATCACCTATATTCAACATTGCAGATCTACATCAGTATCATGAAGCAGAATTCAGTGAAGACAATGAAGCCCAATTGGAGAAACAGTTTCCTAAACAACAATTAGATGAGATAGAAGATATTTTGGATATCAAATATGGGAGGAAAATGCGTGGAAGATAGTACAAAGAGTATCTTGTGAAGTGGAAAGGAAGACCAGTGGAAGATTCTTCTTGGATTTCTTAGGCTAAGGTAGATCGTATTAGTTTTCCTTTAGCCCCAACAAAGTGAGGGACTCACTTTTCAATCAACCCCGAATGTCTGATGCAAGAGCATCCTTGGTTCTTGGAAATCCTGCATCAACCAAAAAAACATTTTCGTGTTAGTTTTGTTCTTGTTTAGTTCGAGTTGGCAGATTCAACATTTCATTATATTTGCTCACCAAACCATGTGGATCTATATTTTCATCGTGGACATGTTCATTTTCCTTATTCCAAGATTTTAGGATGATTGGTTTTTTTTCTAGCAAGTTATCACTTCTGGATTAAGAGGCAGTTTCTAAGAATAGAGCGCTGAGCAGTTTCAAGCCTAACAGTTAGATTTGTCTCTTGTGGATCCTTCCCGTAACTTGCGAATCCTTACGGTGTGTTTCAAATTGTTCCATGGAGTGTTCCTCAACCTTAATTTAGGTCCACATTTCATCTTATGCACCCGTCAAGGAGAAATTCAAATTTGAGGCCGACCTATTTCATGCACATGTTACGTTTCCTTCATCAGAGATTGTAATGATCTTTGGCTGACACGGATGATTCTAGATCTCCAAATATGATAGAAATCATTGAAACCGATCATTAGAAAAGTAGTCAAGTAGAAGTAGAAGTAGATGAATATTCAGCTCACATTAAGGAGTATATAGGAATATTATATTTTCGAGCATGTTGTATCAGGCTTGTGAGCCCAATTTGTAAACCCGGATGTTGTTGGTTGTTTGTAATTAATTTTTTTGATAATAAGAACGTTTGAATCTACATTTTCCTCCATATTTCAAGTGGCTGCATGGTCTAGATTGTTCTCTTTGAGGACCCTCCTACCGTACAAGCACCACTCTTTCTCTCTCTCTCTCACACCCTCCCTACCTAGAAAAAGTTCTCTCTCACTCCAACCCCCTCTCTCCCACTCCTCTCTCTCTCTCCCTCTCTCTCTCTCTCTCTAGTCTCTCTCCTCTAGGTCTCTCCCTCCTCTCTCTTCTTCTCTCTCTCTCTCCTCCCTCCCATGGGATAACTTTCTCTCCCTCTCTCTCTCTCCCTAAATGTCTCTCCTTCCCTCTCCTCTCTCTCTCATCTATCCCATCCCACCCTCTCTCTTAGTTTTCTTACTCACTCTATCCCTCCCACCCTACCTAGACAACTCTCTCTCAGTCCCTCTCTCTCATTTTTTTCCCTCCCTCTCCCTCCCAAACCACTCTCTCTAAGGTCTAGATAACTTTCCCTCCTTCTCTCAGGTCTCTTCCTCCCACCCTACCTCACTCACTCTCACTCCCTCTCTATCTTAGGATACTCCCTCTGTCCCCATCCCACCCTAACTAGACAACTCTCTCCCTCTCAAGTCTCTCTCTGGTCTCTCCCTCCCACCGTAGCTACCTACACAACTCTCTCTCCCTCTCAAGTCTCTCTCTCTTAGGTATCTCTCTCTCTAACCCCCTCTCTCTCAAGTTTATCCCTCTATCCCTTCCACTCCCTCTATTTCTCTCAGGTTTCTCCTCAGCCACCCTACCTATTAGATAACTCTCTCTCCCTCTCAAGTATCTCCCCCCCATCTCTGTCTCTCTCCCTCTTAGGTCTCTCCCTCTGGTTTCTCCCTCCCTATTGCAAGTATGAGTGAGTTTGGTGGTGTTGTCATTAATGTTGTCATTGATGTCAACACAATACAAAATGTTGCAGAGAAAGGAATCATGTGATTGCAAGTTGTGCATGTATAGTTGAGATGTTGTTGAGATGTTGTGAGTACATGGAGCTATCTTTATGGTATTGCAGGTGTGTTGATATGATGAGTTTCCAAGTGATTTTGAGAAATAGTGAAGAAAAAGTTGTATGTATGTTCAAAATGTGCTCTAGTTTGTGCTCCGCATTTCTTTTGTGTTGATCTTATGCTTGTGTGGATCTGAAGTATTGTTTATAGGAATTTTTTGGTGATATATCCTAAATTGTAGCTTTTGGTTTGATGGAGTGTGAAATTTGTGTTCACTGATGTGTGAACTAGTTTGGCAGAGTTGTTTATTTGTGGACTGGGAGAAATATTTCTGCTCCACATTCCTCCGCTGGCTTGTTTAAGGTCTTGTGGATCTGGTAGAAGGCTTGTAATGGTGTTATCTATGTTCTGGAAAAGGTTTTCATGGTTTGGTGCTCTAGAAGTTGTGTTTCAGAGTTGTTGTATGTGTCTATACAGTCTGAATGGACTAGTGAGAAGTGTTCTATGTATGAAGGTTGTTGCATTTTTTGTGGATGAATCTAATGACATCTAAGATGTGTTCTAATGTTTGGTGAAGCGTGTTATGTGGTATGCATGTTATCTTCTTGTTGCGGAAGGATGTACTTCAAAGTTAATTTGTGTTTTCATTAGGTTTGGCTGACTTGGTGTCTACACATCATGCAAAGGATAAGAATCAATTAAGGAAGTGTGTGATTGATCTGAGACATTTTGGTTCTTGGTTAAGTGTTGGTTTGGTCCACTCTCATTCTCTTCCACCGTGGAAATGTTGAGTTACTAACCTAATTTGAATTTGTAAAATGAAGTTTGTGTAGCTAACCTTGGAGAAAGTTTCTAAGGTTGAAGATGGTATAAATACAAGTCGAGATGTTATGGATTGATGTATCAAAATTCCACAAGTTTGAGAAGCAAGAGTGTGTGAAAGTGAAATTGAGGCAACAATACTTTAATGTGTCAGATTCCTGAAAGTAGTGAGTTGATGATGTCTACAATCTTTTGATCAAGGCTGCGAATGTGTGTAAATTGTTGTGGTGGATTTTTCTATTATATTTTTGTACCCGTAGGCAGTGATCCTCCTTCTGGACAATGAGTCCTGTCTATAGGCAGTGAGCCTTGTATCCAAATAGTGAGTCCTTTCTGGGCAGTGTGCCCTTTGGTAGTGAGCCTCTTTGTAATCGGTTTTGGAATTACTTTATATTGTGAGTTAACCTCACTGTGGTTTTTCCCTTATTGGGTTTTCAACATAAATCTAGTGTTTATTGTGTTCATATTGTTTTCTATTATTTTCATTTCATGTTCACACTTAATAATAAAATAAAGTGGATTTGAAGTTGATAATTGTTTTAAGATTTGAGATTGAGTTTGGTGACAACTGATTCACCCCCCCCCTCTCAGTTGTCTTGTGCCTTTCAAGAATTGGTATTAGAGATTTGGTTCCTCGCTGAAGAGCTTAACCACTTGAGGTAGATTTGATGGCACACAAATTGGCAATCCTTGTGTTTGATGGATCTGACTACAGTAACTAGAAAGTGCAGACTAGAGGTTACTTGATCTCTCTTGGTTACAAGAATTGGAAATTTGTTGAGAAAAAATATGTTGCATTGACAAGTGGTCCTTCTGTAGATGATATTTTTTCCTATGAGTAAAATGAAAAAGCAAGGTATGCAATCTACAATGCTTTATCTAAGACTGAGTGAACAAAAGTTATTTCTTTGGGAATTGCTTATGAAGTTTGGAAAAATTTGGAAGATATCTATGAAGGAAATGATAGAGTGAAATTGTCAAAGAAGCTAATAGCTAAGTGAAGATATGAGAACTTGAAAATGGAAGAAGGTGAAGATATTGCTAGCTATTTTCAGAGGGTTGATATTGCAATGAATGAAGTGAAAAATAAGGTGGTACTATGACAAATGAAGATGTAATGGAGAAGATTTTGATGAATCTACTAGAGAGTTACAGTGATAAGGTCTCTGCTATTGAGGAAGTGTATGATTCTAAGAAATTTACTAAAGAAAAACTATTTGGCACCTTGACTACTTTTGAGATAAGGAAGTTTGGAAAGGAAAAGGAGAAGACATAATCAACCTCTAAAGCTACAAAGACAGAAGATGATCTGGATAGTGATGGTTCAAAGGAGTTGGAAGAAAAATTTGCAAGGAAGTTGAAGAAAGGTACCCGTAAGTACAAAGGTATGTTACCTTTTAAATATTTCAATTGTGAAAATATTGGTCACTATGCATCAAGATGTCCAAATAGAGTTGTACATAAGAAGAATAGAGACAATAAAGACAAAAAGGATAAGAAATTCAAGAGATTGTACTATGTTAGAGAAGATGTTGGAATTTTCGAAGATGAATCTGACTTTGAGGGTGATAATGACGAATGCTTGTTTTTAGCCTTAGAGAATAAATCAGTATCTACTCACTGTAGAAGATGTGCAAGGGAAAGTGGTCCAAAGAACAAGAAGGAAGAGACAGAAGGTACTTTGGTTACTGTCTTTCATGCTAGACAAAAATGAAGACTATTGGGTGATTGATAGTGGCTACTCTAATCACATGACTGGAGATAAAAATAAGTTTACTAAACTTGAGAAGTATGATGGTGGATTAGTCATGTTTGGAGATTATTCTAGAGCAAATATTGTTGGAAAAGGAACAATTAGTTTTGATGGAAAATACAATACTGATGATGTTTATTATGTTAAGGGATTAAGGCATAATCTTTTGAGTGTTGGAAAAATGTGTAGCAAAGGATTCAAGCTTGTGTTTCAGAATAATACTTGTGAGATTAGAAAAGGGTCTGAAACTGTGGTTGTTGTAGGAAGAAGAACATATGGAAACATTTATCAGCTTAAGGGTGTTGATGGTCAATTATTTGTATCTCAAGTTAATGAAAGTTGGCTATGGAGCTAAAGGATGGGACATGTAAACTTTGATAATCTGATCAAGATCAGTTCAAGAGAGGTTGTCCGAGATCTACCTAAAATCACAAAGCCTACCAATATTGTTTGTAGAAGTTGTCAGCTAGGAAAACAAACAAGATGTAGTTTTAAAGGAAAAGATCAATCAACTACCAAAATGTTGGAATTGGTTCATACAGACCTCTGTGGTCCTACAAGAATAGGAAGTCTTAACGGTGACAGGTATTTCATGCTTCTTATTGATGATTATTCTAGAATGACATGGGTTACATTTATTAGGGAAAAATCTCAGGCTATGGATAGATTCAAAGTGTTCAAGGAAAGGGTAGAGAATAAAGTGAACCTAAGAATCAAATGTTTAAGGTTTGATAGAGGTGGAGAATTCACTTCCAATGAGTTTAATACATTTTGTGAAGAGCATGGCATAAAGACACAATTTTTTGCTCCCAAATCTCCTCAGCAAAATGGAGTTGTTGAGAGGAAGAACCGGACCATGCAAGAGGCTGCAAGAACTATGATGAAAGAGGAAAATGTACCTGATGCATACTGGAGAGAGGAAATCCACACTACTGTTTATATTCTAAACAGAGTTTGGATCATAGGTAACAACACAAAGACTCCTTATGAGTTGTGGACTAGAAAGATTCCTACTGTGAAGTACTTTAAGGTGTTTGGAAGAAAATGTTACATTAAAAGAGATGATGAGAACCTTGGAAAATTTGATGCAAGATGTGATGAAGGTATTTTCCTTGGATATTCAACTAGTAGAAAATCTTACAGATGCTTCAATAAAAGATTGAGGAAGATTGTTGAGAGTGCAAATGTGAAGGTTGATGAAGATATGCACATACCAGTTGAGATAAGTGAAGTTGAACTAGTTGAGCCTATCTACGGACTAGTACAAGAAGAGAATAAGGAGGAAGAAGAACATAATGAATAAGAAGAAGCTCTAGAACTTGATCCTAAGACTCCAAATTATGTACAGAAGAATCATCTTGAAGAACAAATAATTGGAGATAAGAGTGAAGGTGTAAAGACAAGAAGCAAAGTGGAAGCAACTGAGGTAAATTTGTGCCTATTTTCAAATATAGAACCTAAGATAGTATGTGAAGCATGCAAAGATGAAAGTTGGGTTAGAGAAATGAAAGAGGAATTGCAACAGATAGAGAAGAATCAGACATGGGAATTGGTTCCTAGACCTATAAACAAGAATGTGATTGGTTCAAATTGGGTGTTCAGGAATAAGCTGAATGAGAACGGTGAAGTTGTGAGAAACAAAGTAAAACTTGTATGCAAAGATTATTCATAGGTTGAAGGAATATCCTTTGAGGAGACATTTGCCCCGGTGGCAAGAATGGAGGCTATTTGGATGTTCTTGGAATTTTCTGCTCATAAAGATTTCAAGGTATATCAGATAGATGTCAATTCTACATTCCTGAATGGAGAATTGGAAGAAGAGGTGTACATGGAACAACCAAAGGGATTTCAGTTATTAGATAAACTGAAAATGGTCTATAAGTTGAAAAAGACATTATATGGACTTAAACAGGCTGCTAAAGCATGGTATGCAAGGTTGGGCATATATTTGACATAGGAATGGTTTAGTAAGGGCTCCACAAACAATAATCTCTATTTTAGAGTTGAAGGAAACAAAATGTTGATAGTATTTGTATATGTTGATGATATCATTTTTGGAGGAAATGAAGGTATGTGCAAGAGATTTGCAGAGGAGATGCAAAAAGAATTTGAAATGTCTATGATTGGTGAATTGAATTTCTTCCTTGGACTTCAAGTAAATAAAAATAATAAGGGAATATTCATTTCACAATCAAAGTATGTCAAAGAGTTGTTGAAGAAGTTTGGAATGGATGACTCCAAACTGGTCTATACCCCTATGGTGACCGGATGAAAGCTGAATCTCCTAAAGTTGATTAGATAAAGTACAGATCTATGATTGGTGGACTGTTATATCTTACTGCTACTAGATTGGATATCATGCATGCAGTATGTTTGGTTGTCATATTTCAAGCAGAACCTACAAAAGCACATGTTATAGCTGTGAAGAGGATATTCAGATATCTAAAATGCACTCTGGATTATAGCATGTGGTATCTTAAGGATATTTATTTCACTTTGAGTGCTTACACTGATGGGTATGTGCAAGATCATGGGGGTCCAAACTAGGCCTCTAAGTGGCGATGAAAATTCAGAAATTAGAGTTAGGCAACTTGACATAAAAATTTGAATAGGTTATTAACATAATTTGAAAAATATGTAAGAACAAAAGTTGTAGAAAATTGAATGTAGTTTCTATGCTACTAGTCCTTTTTTGGAAAATAAATAAATTTGTTTTGAGAACATTTAAAATTTCAATGCAGTGATACTAAATTTTCAGGAAAAAGATAAGAAGTGGGTGTATGTTTGACCACCCTAATACTTACAAGAAAAAAATAGTATTTTTTCTAAATCTTTCAATATAAGTAGAGGTCACATGCTCGGATGTGCCAAAAAAAAATTTGTAATTTTTTTCCATGTAAATAATTAGTTGATTTTTTATTAGAAATTTTCAGAATTATTAAAAACGTTTGTGTCTAACCACCATAACTTGGTCAAAAATTTATGAAATTCATTTTTTTATCCTATAGTATGTGAAGCATATAATGTGGTGCATCTTGTAGGTTCAAAAAATGTTAAGTAGTTTGAAAGTTATAGAAGTTTTTCAATCAGCCTATCAATTAGGACGTTAGATGTAATGTAGGTAGAAAATCAATAATAATTATTTATTAAATTCAAAATAAGGAAAAACTTATATTGGTGGAAAGCTGACAATTTTTCCTATAAACCCTTTTCATTTGATGAAATTTGGATAAAAAAAAAGTCGTCAGCCACAAGGGCGAACTTCGAAAAACTAAGCAAATTTTCAAAACACATTTTTTAGGTTGAATTTCCAGGTCAGGTAATCCCGAACCAAATCCCGAGCCAAATCCCAAGCCTACTGATTATGTTAGAAAAAATGGATATCCGTTTCAAAACGGATATCCATTTCAAAACGGATATCCGTTTCAAAATGGATTTCTATTTTTTTTTTCAAAATGGATATTCGTTTTGGAAAGCAAGAACCCATTTTTTTGAAAAACAAAATGGATATCCATTTTGAAGACCTAAAAACCCTCTTTAGTAAAATGGGCATAAATTTTGCGTTTCTTATCAAAATTTTGACTTTTTATAGGTGTTGGAAAGGTGATTAAGAGCTCTACTTAATGGACTAGGCGGTGTTTCTATATTGTACACAAAAATAATTATAATCATTTGAACTTCATATTTCATTTTTGAAACATCAAATGCTCACTACTTTCGAATGCAAAGTCTCCTTTTCATGATTTTTTTGTAACACTCATCTCAAAATACATAAAACTTTAGAAAAAGTAATGAATACTGAAATATTTATATTTTTTGTAGTAAAGAGATGAAAAAATCTTCATAAATCATCATATCTCTCTGTCCCTTTCTCTACTCATCTCAAAATACATAAAATTTTAGAAAAGGTAATGAATACTGAAATATTTATATTTTTTGTAGTAAAGAGATGAAAAAATCTTCATAAATCATCATATCTCTCTGTCCCTTTCTCTACCTCTCTATATATTACTATGTCTCCCCTTAAACTTTGGACCTATCCCTCCCTCCTTTCTTCTCATACCTATCTTTCTCACTCTCTTTCTCTCCTTGAGCTCTCTCTCTCTCTCTCATCCCTCCCACTCCCTCTCCCTCTCTCTCTCCCTCCATCTCCCTCTCACTCTTCATCTCCCCTCTCTCCCTCCCTCCCTTTGAAGTCTCTCTTCCTCTTAAGTCTCTCTCCCTCTTAGGTCTCTCTCTCAAGTCTCTCCAAATCCATCTCTCCCTCTTAGGTCTCTCTCT
>VDFB02270651.1:158976711-159002021 GCA_007258455.2 Sequoia sempervirens
AATGCTCTTCTACAACATACAATGAAAATAAAAAACACTTAGAACAATCCTCTGCTCAATCAATTAATCACCCTTCTCAATCTGAACTGTTCACAGTTTTTACAAGTGGTCTGTTCATTTCCCACAAGAGAACGGTCACAACAGTTCAACTTCCAACCTATTTGCATTCTGTTTCTCTCATTGGTTCAAGACAAACCACGTAGGACAGTCGTTTGGTCAAACGATTCTCAAATGTATCACTTATCATTGAGGCAACAAAATGTGTCTCACCAATGCCAAACTGTCCATTGACCATCGCATGCTTCACAACCTTCTATTGGTCTATCGCTCAGACTTGATGAAGTCTTCTTGACCATAGGACCATTGACATGACCAATGCTATCAGTGACAAACTGAGATATCATACCGATAGTTCAAGTCTCTCTGATGTCCCAAAGAACACCAAGACAATGTACATCGGAAAGAGTCACACCGACTTTCATCAGAAGAAGATCCATCGACAAGAGTAATACTATCGACATCAAATTAGAAAGTCTCATCAACAAACCAAGTCACACCAATCACCTCATTGGCAGGAGTCTCCCCGATGATCTCCTTCGGCAAGACATCTACCATTGGAATGAGTTTAGAATCTCAATCCGACACTTCAAGTCACCTCAACACATTCATCGACAAGAGTCTCCCTGATGATCTTTGACAAGACATCTACCATCAAAATGAGTTTGGAATCTCACTCTGACAGTTCAAGTCATACCAATGACTTCTGTTGGAAAGACAGGTCCAAGGTCACACCAGTTTGATCCCTTCGAGACTTTACAACACAATTGCTTATCGGCAAGACATTCCAAAGGTCTCACCGATTTTTCTCTTTCAGGAGTTCCATGTCAGTAAGCTTGAGGCACTTTTTCCAACAATCTCCCACTTGATGAAGATCTTACTGACACCTCTAGAGCATAACAAAACTATTGAAATTCATGGGCACCAAGGTCCATCAAACTGGCACACCACCTGTATTTGTTTGTGCTAATTGGTTTCGTCAATGCATCTGCAACATTTTCCAAAGTATCCACTTTTTCTAAAGAGACCTTTCCATCCTCCACCATATCTCATACAAAGTGATACTACACATCAATATGTTTCGTCTTGGCATGGAAAGTAGGATTTTTTTCTAGAAAAATAGCACTCTGACTGTCACAATAAATTGTAATTTTCCTTGCATCAAATCCAATGTTAGAACACAAATGTTTTAACCAGATTGCTTCTTTACAGGCACGTGTAGCTACCATGTATTCTTCCTCTATAGTGCATAAAGTGACTACAGTCTGCCGCTTACTCATCCAACTAACTGCACCACCATTCATCATGAAAACATATCCATTGGTGGATCTTTTGCTGTCAATGTCCCCTGCCCAATCAAATTCCACATACCCATGAAAGCTGAGAGTCTTCTGTGATTCAATCAAATTACCATGGTAACACAAAGCATATTCTAAAGTTCCTTTCAGATATCTAAACACTCTTTTCACAACAACCCAATGTGTCCTTCCAGGATTCGCCATAAAACGACTAAGTACTCCCATTGCTTGGGCAATGTCTAGCCTTGTACAGACCATTGCATGAATTAAACTACCAACTGAACTAGCATAAGGCACTCTGGTCATGTCATCCATCTCAGTAGGATATTTTGGACAATCTTCAATAGATAGCTTCATTCCCTACAAAAATGGAACAACTAGCTGCTTGCAATCAGTCATACAAAATCTCTCCAAAACAGTGTTAATGTACTTACTCTGGCTAAGCCAAATTTTTCTACTCTTTCTATCCCTGGTTATTTCCATTCCCAGAATATACCTGGCTACACCAAGATCTTTCATTTCAAACTTAGCAGACAACTAAGATTTTAGGTCAGAAATCATTAACTTACTATTGCAAATGAACAACATATCATCAACATAGAGAGCAATAATAAGAACACAATCATTTTCAGCTTTGAAGTACACACAATGATCAAATTTCAATCTTACAAATCCCAATGACAAAACAAACATGTCAAAATTCTCGTACCACATTCTAGGAGATTGTTTTAATCCATACATAGATTTTTTCAACTTGCAAACCATATTTTCTTTACCATTTTCCACAAAGTACTTAGGCTGGGACATATAAATTTCTTCTTCAAGATCACCATGAAGAAATGCTATCCTCACATCCATCTGTTCAATCTCTAAGTCATACACTGCTGCAGGTGACAAAAGAAATATGATAGATGTTATCTTAGCTACAGGAGAAAAAAATTTCTCCATAATCAATTCCCTCTACCTGGGAATAACCTTTCACAACCAACCTCGCCTTATACTTTTCAACACTGCCATCCAGTCCTATTTTCTTTTTAAATACCCATTTGCAGCCAACAACTTTTTCTGCCTTCAGGAAAGGGCACCAAACTCCAAGTGTCATTCTTTTCTAATGATTCCATTTCTTCATTCATGGCTTCCAACCAAGAGTTTGAATCGGGCATTCTAATTTCCTCTTTGACAGTCCGAGGCTCATTAGTGCTAGAAATCAAAGCATAGGCACAAGTAGAATCTAACATAGAGAACCTATACCTATCAGGTTGCTTTCTTTCACATGTTGAACTCCTCACTGGCTAAGGCTAAGGTTGTTGTTCTTCTTCAAAACTCTTAGAACTACTTGAGCTCTCCTCAGTTTTAGGTACATTTTGAATTTTCAATTCCTCTTTATTTGGTGTCGGAGGAATTTCAACTACATCCTTTTTATTTTCTGATTTTGTCTCTGACTGTAAATCCAAAGTAGAAGGCTTTAGCTCATGAAAGATAACACTTCTGTTGTACACAACCTTCTCTGTATCAGAATTCCAAAGATTGTATCCTTTTATGCCAACACTATAACCAATAAAAATAAATTTAACAACCTTGTTCTCCAATTTAGATCCTTTTTAATTCGACACATATGCATATGCCTCATAGCCAAAGACACGAATGTGTCTCAGAGAGGGATTCTTTCCAGACCATGCTTCCAAAGGTGTTTTCTCAACAAGAGAAGAATTTGGAGAAGAATTTATTAAATAACATGCTATTGCAACTACCTCAGCCCAGAACTTCTCCAAGCCAACACTGCTCAACATACTTTGTGCTCTTTCCATTACTGTCTTGTTGAACCTTTTAGCTACTCCATTTTGTTGCGGAGTATAGGGTGTAGTTTTATGTCTTTTAATTCCATGATCTTTACAGTACCTTTAGAACTCATCAAAACAAAACTCACCACCATTGTTAGTCCTTAAAAAAATTATTTTTCTTCCAGTCTGATTTTCCACAAGGTTTTTAAATTCCTTAAAATGACTGAATACTTCTGATTTACATTTCAAAAAATAAACAAATTCCCTTCTTGAATTATCATCAATGAACGATACATAATATCTTGATTTAGACAAAGAAGGAACATTTACTAGACCAAAGACATCAGAATGTATGTAATCAAGTAAACCATAAGATTTATGAGGACTGGAGTAAAATGAAACACAGTGTTGTTTACCATATATATAATGTTGACAAAATTCGAATTCAAGGTTACAGTCATCAAGCCCCTCAACCAAGTTTTTATTTTTCAAAGTTTTTAAACCTTTTTCTCCAATGTGGCCAAGCCTATGATGCCAGAGCATAGTCTTTTCTACTGGAAGTTTAACTTCCATAGAGTTTGCACTATCATGAACTTTTTCCTCCTTTTCTCCATGAGTAGCCTTTTGTGACTTTGCAAAGACACTGTTGCATTGAACAACAAGTGCGTCCAACTTATACAAAGTACCAATACAAGCACCCCTATCCAACACCATTGAGCCTCTAGTCATTTTACAACCATTTCCAAAGAATGTGACTTGCACTCCAACATCATTCAACATACTAACAAAAAGTAAATTTTGAGCCATACCTGGTAATGCATTACATCATTGATTCCCTTAATTCTTCCATCATGGAACTAAATTCTGACTCTTCCACGGCCAACTATTTCTAGAGATGAATCACTTGCCAAATACACTCTTCCACCATTGTATTTTTCATACTTAGTGAACCAGTATCTATGAGATGTCATGTAGAAAGATGCTCCAGAATCAATCATCTAGACATCATCTGATGCCTAAGTTGCCAAGGCTGCAATGAAGGCATTTGCATCGCTTTGAGATATAAAAGATGGTTTCATCTTCAAGCATCACCATTTTCATCAATTTTATCAAGTTTGTAGCTAGGTTATGTAGGAATTCTACCAAAGTGGATCACATCTTCATCAAATCAACACAAATCTTGCATAGGTGTTGGGAAAGGACCAATTTCCACATCAAATTGGCACTGATTCCCCCATGGGATTGAGAGTTTGCATGCTTAATTAGGATTTCATTGCTTTCTCATTGTGTTCTTCATTTTATTTCCTATTTTGAGCATTGTTAATGAATTTCATGGGGAATCTTAATTCTCACTTGCTTTTGATCTAATATTGTGTTTGTTTCTTGTGTTTATGTAGGTCTAGGATTGGGGTTCTACAATTTTACAATTGTAGGTATATAAATATATCTTACTTTTTAGATAAGTAAATTGAGTAGACATATGCAATTTTTTGGAAGTTTTCTTGTCATTGATGAGATGTAGATTGTTGGAAGAGTTGTGAGAGATTGTTGGAAGCATATATGGCAGATGATGCAAATCTTGCTACTATGATGTTGGTGAGATTGTTGGTGATGCTAATATAGTGTAGTCATTGATGTCAACATTATTGTGGTATCTACATTGATGTTTGATGAGTATGGTTGAATGGAGTGATGGAAATCCAGTGCATAGATGCAACAGTTTTGTTGGTCCAGTGCACACCAAATATCTTACAAAATTGTCTAAGTCCCAGAGCATAATTTTCAATGTACAGTGAACCAATTTTGGGGTTTGTATTGCTTCGCAATGAAGAATTTAGTTATGTGGTTCTGAGGTAATTTTGGTACTTGTTGGAGGCTTCTAAATCCAAGGTTTCACATCTTGAATCCCTCCACAATTGAAGTTGCAATTGAAAGAGTATTGCTTTGGATTTGGCAGAGTTACTGTGGTAGTGTACCTGTTTGGAATGCTCTGCATTCCATCGCAGATTATTGTTTTGCTATGTGGTTCTATGGGAGTGTTTATAGATGTCTGAAGTATTTTGGGTCCAAGTGGCAAGAGCTTTGGAGGTTCACGTGTCGATATGTGGATGAACAATTGGTTTATCTCCTTGTTGCTTCACTAATAGGGCCGTCCTAAAAGGTTTAAGGTCATGTGCAATTAAAGGATATTTGGATCATACTTATGGGAGTAATTATAGGTCCGTATTGACCTATTTTGAAGTGTTACATGTTTTGGAAGTGGGTACGTTTGGATCTTGAGCTGAAAGATTGTTGCTTTGCACGTTTCATCTAATTAGGATGGCCTAATTGATGTTGTAAGTGTTTGCAAAGGTAATGCATATAAATGTAAGATTCTTTCGGTGTTGTAAGAAAGAGTTGTATGCATGAGTGAGTGGATGATGTGAAAAAGAGAAGAGTGTGATACAAATATGATGTGAAGAGTTACATAGCAGAGTTTGATAGCAGTGAAGCATGCAGTGTATTAGATTAGTTTACATAGCTTAATTGAAACTATCTTCAACATATGGTTGATGCATTGTACTAGTTCAAATCTCTAGTAGTGAGCCATCTCTTCTATTCTCTATTCTCTAGACAGTGAGTCTTCTGGATAGTGAATCCACTTGGTAGTGAGCCATTTTGTAATATCTAATGACCAGTTATAATATATTGTGAGCTAATCCTCACTGTGGTTTTTCCCTTTTTGGGTTTTCCACATAAAATTTTGTGTTCTTGTGTTCTTTGATGTGATGCATGCTTTATATGTTTCTTTCTATTACTGCAAGTTTGATATGATGATTTGAATGGATATTTAAGTTGATGAAGTTAATGATTTTTAGTGAATACTGATTCACCCCCCTCTTAGTATTTTGGGTGTTCAAAAATTGGTATCAGAGCTTGGTTCCTTCAATTGGCCTGATCGCTGAGGTAGATCTTGAAGGTTGAACACATGGATACAAGGAGGTATCCTATTCCTCCAGAAGAGATTATCCCTGAAGGGTTTACTAAAGAAGATTGTGTAGTTGACATGGAAGGAGAACTCAAATCAGCTCTTGATGATTTGGATAAAGCAGAAGCTGAGAACAAAGATTTGAAAAAGGATCTTAGTGATGCAGATGAGTGTATTAAGAAGTTGAGAGAGAAATTCAAGAAAGCTATAGATAGGATCAAGGAGCTCAAGTAATCAAATGAGACTATCACTCAGTCTGAAATTTCATAATTAAGGAAGGTAAAAGGTTGAAGACTACCTGAATGCTAAATTGAAAGATAAATCTAAAGAATTCTCAAAGCTTGAACAAGAGGTAGTAACCTTGAAATCAAATTTGGAGAAAACAAAGATTTAAGAAGACAAATTCAAGAAGAGTACCACAATACTTGTTGAGATGATTCTTGGACATAAGGATTCTAAAGACAAGGAAGGATTAGGGTTTGAGAAAGGAGAAAGTTCAAAGATAGATCAAAATCCAAACAATATTGAAAAGAAAAATGATAAGAAGAGTAACTTCAAGAAGGTACAAAACCAAAAGAAATATTTCTAAAGACGATTGATCAGAAAACCAAATGCACAAAGGCACCCATCCTTTAATGGTATTGTTATTCTTGCAATATGTCTAGACATAAGGATGTAGAATGTAAAACCAAAATGAATTAAAATTTTCAATCATTTCTTGGTCAGTGCTATACATGCAATAGATTTGGTCATAAAGCTAATGAATGTAGAAATTAGATAATGAATGACTATAATAATGGAATAAGGTTTCAATATTTCAATGGCTGCTAGTATACATGCAATGGATTTTGACATAAAGCTGATGAATGGAAATCTAGAAATGCTAGAAGTGGGCTTGTTAAAAAAGTTGTCACTTGTTAGAAATGCAACAAAACAAGACACATAGAAAATTTCTACAAAAGAAAGAATGTGAAACTCTCTATTTCACAAAAGAAGGATAATTTGGTAAAAAATGTGGATCCGAATGAGATGAAGAAAGAAATGAATAAGATCTCGAAGAAGAAAGATGAGAATGAAGAGAAAAGTGAGTCTATGCTAGCCCCTAGTGCAAATATTTCCTCTAGAAACTAAATGAAGAGCTTTGGATTAGGGGAAGTTTTAACTGAAGATATTTAAGCCCCCGCCAAAGATATGGTGTTGATGTCTTTAGCATGATGAGATAAGATGTGGGTTGACATGCTTGACCTATGGTGAAGTTGCTGCTGAAAAATCTTGGAGTATTTGAAGGTGACTATGTCATCACAGTTAGGGTTACCAATTTTTTGACCTAACTTTGAATAAATGCATTTAATGCCATCCAAAAGGTGTTTATAAGTGACGTCACATATGAAAATTTCATTTGCAATCAAGTATTCAAAGTGTGAAGAGTAGAGAAGAGGTGAATTGAAGTGATTTAGACTTGGTGTGTGAAACCCTAACCAACAAAGATCTAAAATGAATTTATAGTTTCTACTTTTCCCTAATTTCATAAGTATTTCAAGATGTCTTTCCCTCAAGTTGTTAATGTTTTGGATCGACCTCGACCTAAGTTCAAGAGATGCCTGATAAATCCATGGCGATGGATCCAAATGGTGTGTTCTCGCATATTCCTTTCGGTGTATTGCATAATAAAGATGCCAAAATATATATTCATGCAAAAATGGAAGAATACAATCACTCAAAGTTGGGAGAAGTGTGGGTAATGAGCTTATTGGTGATAAATTTGAGCTAAAACTAGAGTATGAAATTTTAACAGAGAAGAAGCTAAATGTCTGGAATAACTTTCCCATCTTTTCCTATGTTGATGAATGTATTAGATATGTATTGATAAGAATTCATGACATGTTCATTTGGTTGGACTAACCATACATGATTACCAAGGAAGCAATTAGGGTTGTGACAGGTTTATGCTCAACCGAATCAACTTTGACTCTTAAATATATGAAAAATGAAGTTGTGATGAAATTAATTGGTGCAAAATTTAATAAAAGAGCCCTAACAGTAAAAGACATTAAAGATTTGTCTGTAAAGTACACATTAATGAAATGTTGAAGAAATGTGTAGATTTTAACCTATGTGAGTTGTTGAGGCAACAACTACTAGAGAACTTGTAGAAAACTAAGGAATCCTAGTACCCCTTCCAGTTTGGTACCCTGGTCATATGTTTAATTTTCTATTTTCTTGGAGAGATTCCCAACATGAAGAACATTGTGTGGTTGAGTGGTGTTCTAGTTACAACTCAAATTACAAATCATTTGAGGAAATTGGGTAATGTAGATACCCAGAAGGCCATATTATGTGGTTTTTTTTAAACCATTCCAAGAGAACATGCAAGCAAGAGAAAGAATTCCTAAGAGTGTTGTGGAGAAGTACAAAAATGACATCATCTTCATGGTCGCCAAGGATTGTTGCATCATGGAAGCTATGGAGCCAAGGACAGTATGGATCCCTAAAATGGGATATGAGGTTGTTGAAGATGTGATTATTATTCTAGAAGATCATATATTAAGTATGCCTAGAGACCCTAAAGAAGGAAGGTATGACACATATGAAGAAAAATCTAGTAAAGTACAATGGAGCAAAAGAAAAAGGAGATCACAAGGAATGCGGAAAAGATGAAGGCACAAGTAGTGGAGATGATGGGACTACGAAAGGGCCTTTTGGAGAAATCCAAATGCATATCCAACCCTTCAGAAGGTGCACCCAGTACTAAAAGGTTAGGTAGGACCTCTACCAGTGATAACTTTAAGAAACCCCCCTCAAAAAAAGATATAAAATCCTAGCAAATCTTTCATTTTTTTATGAAACAATGTTAAATTTTATTGGAAAATATTTTCTTTTTTTCAAAAAAATATTATTTTTATTGGCAATTTTTTTTACATCACTAAAATTTTGTAGAAAATTTTGGCGAATCTTGAAAAATAATAAGAAAATTTATTAATTATGATGGCAAATCCATCCAATCTAAAAATAATTCTCATGGAAAAGTAGGGGCCTGAGGGTGGCAATTATTGATGGGTTTAAGGGGTAGACTATAATATTTACTTGCCATCATTATTTTAAATATAATATAATGGCCCTCATTGTATTCCGCAAGGTAAAATGTACCCACAATTTTCAATTCTCATGGGGATCAAAATTGCTTTTATATCATTGATCTAACAACCCTTCTTGTACTCTGTGAGGTAAAATGTACCCACAATCTATAATGCTCATGAGACCCAAAATTGTGGGCCCCATAAGCATTATAGATTGTGGGTACATTTTACCCCGTGGAACACACAAGGGCCATTATGTTATATTATAAATCAATGGTGGAAGCTAAAGATTAGAAATATGGTCCTAAAGTAACCAATAATTATGATATACTATTGGTGAATTAATATAGATTTCTACTATAATTTATAAAATTTAGGCGAATTTGATCTAATCATGTATTGAATATTATGGTAAATTTTTGAGTTATTTTTTTTAATAAATAAATTCTTTGGTGATTTAAATAAGACTATAATAAAATTTTGTAAAACATGTGGTGATTCAAGTCATGTTATAGCTCAAACTATTAGCCAAATTTGGATTCCTAAATTTCAACTATTAGCCAGTTGGCGAATATTAGATACTAAAAAAATCACTAACCTCTACCCCCTCTCTGGTTCCTCCTAAGTCCTCCGACACTAAGGCTACTGTTGGTGTGAAGAGAAAAGATTCATCCAGTTCCCTTGTGAAAGAAAAAAGTGCTACATAGAGAAGAAGAGTAAAAACAAATCTACAAGATAAAGGTATGTTGGATATGATGATGAAGAAGAAGAAGGACCTTAGTTGGTCTAGAGAAGATATTTGATGTCTCTCAAGAGACAAGTGCAAAGAAAAATAGAGTTAACATTGTGGATACAAAAAATGAAGAAGAAGTGGAGAAACAAAAGAAAGAATTCAAAACATATGTGAGAGAGAAGAAGTCTGGAAAATAAGAAAAGGAGAAAAAGGCTAAGGGGAAGAAGAAGGAAAAATCCCCTCTAGAAAGTAAACATAGCTCTCTAAGGCTAGATGCACTATTTAATGGAATTTATGAGCATGGAATGCTAGAAGAGACCACAAAGATGTATTTAGTTTTAGAAGAGGTGGATAAGGCTACTATTGAAGAAGCAATTGTGAAATACATGGTAACTTTTTGCAGTTTGTCACAAACTGAAGATCAATTACCAAATGACTTGAAGAATGTTTTGAGCATGAGGAGACAAGAATAAATAGATGAAGATTCCAAAATAAGGGAAGATTCCCTAGAGAATATTGGTTCTTCTCTATTAGAAGAAGATAGATCAAGATTGGCACAATTGTATAGTAGAGAATTTAGAACAAAACAAAGGGTTAGTACCCTGATGAGCAGAGAAAAGGATGATATAGAGAGGTTGAAAAGTGAGATAGTATAGAAGTTGGAGGAGCTTGCAAAGATCTAAGTGTATCTCTGGATAGTGGAAGTGAAATGCAATATAATACTTTTTTCCTAGATGTTAACGAGCTTGTTGAGGATGCTCCGGAAAATGAGAGTGAGCAGAAAGAAGAGAAAATGCAAGAAGATGTGGGAATAGATGATATCCCTCCACTAGTGGAGAATTTTGGAGAAGAAAAGGATGAGGAAATGTTAAAGGAGGATGTACAAATTGAGAAAAATTCACCCCCTCCAGACATAAATAAAAATGCAAAATAAGAAGAGATTGCACAAGACAACCCAGAGAATACAAAGGCACATAACACTGAGGATCAACCTCCTCTGAAAGATAATGAGAAAGTTGCAAAAGAAAAGAAGATTGAAGAGAAGTCTAATAGTGTAGATAAGGAGAAGAATGCGAAGAAAGAAGAGGAGAGCATAAAGGTGTTGAACACCCGAAATACTGAGAGGGGGTTGAATCAATATTCTTTTGAACCAATTAAACATTTAACCATTCAACTCATAACATATTCAATTGTAGTAATGAAAGAAATCATGAAAACATTCAACAACATCACATAACACATGAACACTAGGATTTTTATGTGGAAAACCCAAAATGGGAAAAACCATAGTGAGGGTTAGCTCACAATATATTATAACTAGTTATAGTATATTACACAAGCGTTCACTATAGGTGGAATCACTTCCCATTGAGAAATAAAGAGATAGAAGATATTGTGGTTCACAACCAAATTTGAACTGTTACAATTGCATCTAATTTATGCATGAAATACAGTTCCAATGAAGCTCAAAATATAGACTCAAAACTCTTCATACTGATCTAAATTAACACTATGCTTTGCTCTGCATTCACTCTATGTTCACATAAATCACATCCACTAGCTCTTATCACATCTCATCATCATCAAAATATTGAAAAATATCTAACTTATATATCTACTTCACTTATAACATCAATTAGGTCAGCCTAATTAATGTAATAAACAAAATGTAACTTGTTGGCTCAAGATCCTTCCACACATGCTTCAAACCATGTTTCAATCTTCATAAGACTTTGAAATAGGTCAAAACAAACCTAAAATAACACCTACATAATGGATCAACACATACTTAACCTCCACAATGCACCCAACACATTAGGTCAACACCGTTAGTGACCTAATTACAAAAATTGCCAACTATACATCCTTATTTGGACACAACAACCTACAAACACTATGCCAACTATAATATACCATTTGTTGACACTTGTCAATAACTCCACCAAACCACAAAACCAAAATCCAATTTGCAAGGAAGTGTAGACTCATCAAAACATATGCACTGAACATTAAAACACTTGTAATTGCCAACCCAAACTTCTGTTACACATAACTCCAAAACTAGAAACCAAAATAAGCTGAAACTATAGAATTAGGTTCCTCTATTAACCAACAAAATTATGTTAGAAGAATAGAGAAAAAATTCATTATCAAACCAATGCAGACCAAAATATTGGATCCCCTGTACATAGAATCACTGGAATTGACACTTAGTCAATTTCATCAATAATTGTCTTCATCAGATCAAACCTTCTTGCAAAATTGTATTTCATAATCATCCTTAGACATATTCAAGACACCCAAATTGATCTGTACCATAGTATTTATACCAAGATACAATGTTGACATCAATGAAAACACTGCAATGCATAACTATATATGCCTTGTGCTCATTCCATATGCTCATGTTGCCAACAAATACATCAATGAAATCTCCTCATTATTCCAACAATATCCCCCTTTTTCATTGATGGCAACATACCAAAATCATCTCCAAAAATTACTCTCCCCCTTTGACACCAAGGGAAAAGGGTGTATGTACCAATCTCCATTCACACCAGATCTCCCCTTGACAAGTATATCCACATATATAGGCTGAAAATTGAATTAAATCCCCCTAAGAATGTTATACACCAAAACCATATCAAAACTTGTATTGGAACACTCTGTACATTGTTTTCATATGCACATTGGAATTTGAAAAACTAAAAATGCACAAAGAAATAAAAATAAAAATACTGTCAATCAGAGGAGGTTGACTCTTGGAGCTTCACAACATGGACTTTTCATTCTTATTTACCTTCCTCTTGGATCTTCTTGTCTATTCCAAGCATCTTGCATTGGGTCTCAAGCTCCATAAGGAATTCTTTGCCTTCTTCTAGAGTGCTAGGTACTAGATTGATCTTGGTAGCCTTCTCAGCACTCCCAAGGGCACTAGAAACAAATGTGAACTTTGAGTTCACTAGGTCCCTTATGTTTTTGAACTGCATAATTATCTTTTATTTCTATCCTTGCAGTTGGAAGTATTTCTCATGCAATTTTAGTGGTTGGTCTTATGCTTCCATCAAGGTCTTGTGCTAGGTCGTACATGCACTAGAAGCTCTATCTATCTGTGAGTCAATTGAGTCCATTTCAACTTTGATGCTCTTTGTGGCTTTGGGCCACTTCACACAAAAATGAAATAATGCTTTGGCCTCAGCCGCACAAGACTATGCATCCTTGAGACTATCCTAAAATTTTTTGTGCACTTGAGCACACTTTTGTGTGATTTCCATCAGTCTCTTCTCACTCATCTTATTATCCATTTCTCTTTCTAGTTCTTCTTTCAATTTGTCTTCTAGTTCAGAGGCATATTCTTTGAAAGAATCAATAATTTTTTTAAGATTTTCCATACCTAATAATGAATTATCAATTGTTGTTCCAAGTATGACCTCTTGTAGTGTCTTCATTGCCTCCTCAATTAACTCTCTTCTCTTCTGATGTGTTTCAATAATTTCCTTTTGGGAAGATGCATGGAAGATATCTCCTTTTTGAAGCTTGTGGAGTGGTGAAATTTTAGCGAGATCCACATTCCCTTCTTGCATGGGAAACTATAGCAACTGAGCTGATACAATAGGTTGAAATTGTAATTGCATATTCAATAAGTTCTACAGGGAATCTCCAAATGTTTCAGAGGATTCATCGGTTTCCTTAACACATTCCTCTACATCCTTCTCTTTATCTTTATTACCAGTACTGACTGTTGTCTCTACTTTTGTTTTTCCTGCATCACCAGATGCTTCTTCACCTTTCTACTCATCTCCCTTTCCTTTTTCTTCATCATCTGTGACTTGCACTATATAATCCAGAGGAATAAATGTCTCATATTGCATTTGAATATTTTCAACAGGTGTCATAGTTACTAAAGGAAAAGTTTGATGGTATTTGGTTGTATCCTTCTTTGCACTGTCATCACTGGTATCTGCAACATTCTTCTCTGCTTCTACATTCTCTTCTATTATTTCTTCTACTTCTAGAGGAATATTTTCTTGTTCAGTCTCTTCTTCAGTTGTATGCTCATGTTGAGCACTACTATCTTGTACATCTTCTCCAATATTACCTTCTAAAGTAGATATCTCTACTTGGATTTCCGATGTCATTCCTATCCTTTGTGCTCACTATCTCTTTTCTGACCCTTTCATGATCATTATTATATTTGATCATTAGGGTTGTCACCCTTTGTTTTGTCCTCAACTCTCTAGTGTACAGTTTGGCCAATGTGGCCTTATTCTCATTGGATAGGGGAGCACTAAATTTCTCCAGTGCATAGGCCTTCAATTTTGCCTCTTCTTCTATAGCCTCTTGTATCCTTTCTATCAAAACATTCTACAACTCTGTAGGCAATTTTTCTTGTCTATTCCTCATATCTACTTCAAGAGCTATAATATATTTTACAATAGCATCTACTATGGTGGCTTGTCTACCTCATCTTCCTCGGTATAATGTGTAATTATTTTTGCTAACATGCCATGTTGTACAATACCATTAACAAGTGCATCAAATTTCATGGGGTTGTGGGATCTTATTGGATTCTTTTTATTTTGCTTCTTATTTTCTTATGGTGTCCTCTTTTTTCTTGATTTTTCCTTCTTTTCTCAAATATGAATAACAAATGCTTTCTTATCCTCTTCCACTTCTTCCTCACTATCTATATCAATGACATCAAATTTCTTCCTTTTGAAACTTTCTTCCACTTGTGAAGCTTCGCTTTTTCTCTTCTAGACTAGTTGAGGTCCTTCTTCCTTCTCTTCTTCTTCTTCTTCCACATTAACAACTAAATAATATTCTCTGGTGGATTTAGCCTTAACTCTTCTCTTTTCCAAACCAGATGGGTGTGCTATTGGAGCAACCTTTTCCTTCTCAAGCCTTGTTTTTTGCTTTACTTGAGAGGACTTCTCCTTCATCGGAGCACTGGTTTTCTTTGTAGGTGTGCTACTATCCTTCCTCTTAGTTCCACTTGGTGAGGGGAAGTCCTGAAGGACTTCTGAGCACTTGAAGGAGTGGTAGCTACTCTACCAAACCTCCTCACACTTGATGACCCTCCCAGAGAGTCAACCATTACTCTTTCTTGTTCCACTTTCTCTTTTGTGAGGCCCATGGCCTCCGCAAACTGTGTAGTCATATTTTTTTCTTATTTATTTGTGGTTTCCTTTGCTCCATATGCACCTCCATTTATTTTTCTTCATACGTTCCATATCTTCCTTCGGTGGTGTCCTTAGGTTTGCTTAACATATAATTTGTGGATGCCATAATCTCATCCTCACTAATCTCATATCCCATTTCTGGGATTCATACAGTTCTTGGATCAACTACTTGTATAATGAACTCATCTTTAGAAACCAAGAATATGATATCCTTCTTATACTTCTCAACCATCTTTTGGGGAATTCTCTCCCTCTCTTTCATCCTCTTTTGAAAAACTACAAAGAATTCCACAAGGGAATCTTCTTGTGCCTTTGCATCTCCCAAACCTCTTAAGAAGTCTCTGATCTGATGAGCAATTTGTCTTCCTTTCAATCATGCCACACTTTTGGTACTGGGGAGTTCTTTCAGAAAGTAAAACAATAAACACACAATTAAATTTCCACACTTAAAGGGATACCTAGTATCCTTTGTTTCCTGTAGATTCTCCATGAGATCATGCTGCCTTAATAACTCACATAAATCATAATTAGCTACCTTCTCTACCATCTCATAAGTAGTGTTAATGGTGGTGGTAGATACAAAGTTATCCCTGTTGGATAAATACTTGTAGCCTATCATCATGGAGGTGTACTTCATAGTAGGATCTCTTATGTTTTTCATTGTTAATTCCCTCTTGTCATATGTAGCACTAGTGAGTTCCATCACCACTCCATTCTTCACGGGCTTGAGAACCGAAATAGGTCTGGTGGCACACAACCCTATAACCTCCCTAATCACCTCCTTTGTGATCAGTCTAGGCATATCCATCCATACAAATTTATCATTGATACGACTCAAAGCAATCCTTACCCAAGCATAATCAAAGCAAAAGTTAGGAAACTCTTGCCAACTGTCGAGCCCCTTTACAACTAGATTCTAATATTTTGGCTTCAATGTAAACTCTTCACCAATGAGTTCATTTATCCATACATATCCTAGTTTTGAGTGATCATACTCTTCAAGCTTTCCATGAATGTATATTCTTATATCTTCTATATGCATGAATCCATACAAAACCCTTGAGAATGCGCCTTCTGGATAAACTTCGGTGGATTTATCGGGGTGCTTCTTAAATATAGGTTGTGGTCTCTTAGATACATCAATAACCCTCGGTGTAGCCATTGCACAAGTTTCTAAATTTATTTCAAAGAATTTTTTGAAAACTTAGGGTAACAAAGTCCATAAATACCTTTCACTTTGATTTCCAACCAGGGTGTGGAGAACATGGGAGAGCTTTGGAGACTTATGGTGAGAATTACTCTTACAAGTTACTCATGTACAGGTTTTGCATATCATTGCGGATGTTTCTTGGAACTACATGATGTTGTTTACACTTTCTATATGATGCTATTGGTAGAATTGGTATGCCTTGATATTTTTTAGATTTGAAATTACCCATGCAGTGGGAGTTCCTGGATGTGTGTGTTCTTAGTGACGATTTAAACACACGGAGCCTTTGATTACAATTTATGGGTTGGATGGGTATGTGAGAGATCATGGGGGTCCAAAAAGTGGTAATGGGAAAAAGGGTGTTTCTAACATGTCCAAAAAAGTGGAAATCATGCCTTTGACTTTTTGCAGGCTTGGGTACAATATCCATTTTGGAAAGCGGGAACCCATTTTTTTGAAAAACAATATCTATTTCAAAAATCAAAACGGATATCCGTTTTGAAAACCTAAAAAACCCTCTTTAGTAAAATGGGCATAACTTTTGCTTTTCTTATCAAAATTTTGACTTTTTATAGGTGTTGGAAAGGTGATTGAGATCTCTACGCAATGGAATAGGTGATGTTTCTATATTATACACAAAAAATAATTATAATCATTTGAACTTCATATTTAATTTTTGAAACATCAAATGCTCACTAATTTCACATAAAAAGTCTTTTTTTCATGTTTTTTTGGTAACACTCATCTCAAAATGCTTAAAACATTAGAAAAAGTAATGAATAATGAAATATTTATATTTTTTGTAAAAAGGAGATGAACAAATGTTGATAAATACTCATATCTCTCTATCCCTTTCTCTACCTCTCTATATATCACTATGTCTCCAATTAAGCTCGAGACCTATCCCTCCCTCCTTTCTTCTCTCTGTATCCCTTTTTATACCTATCTTTCTCACTCTCTCTCCTTGAGCTCTAGACATATCTCTCTACCTCTCTCTCCATCCTTCTTTCTCTCTCTCACTCCCTCTCCCTCTCAGGTCCCTCCTACTCCATCTCCCTCTCTCTCTTTATCCCTCTCTCCCTCTCCCTCTCCCTCCCTCTCTCTCTCTCTCTCTCTCTCCCTTGGAAGTCTCTCTTCCTCTTAAGTATCTCTCTCTCAAATATTTCCCACTCCCTCTCTCCCTCTTAGGTCTCTCTCTCTCTCTCAAGTCTCTCCCACTCCCTCTCTCTCTATGTTCTCTCACTCCCTCTCTCTCTCAATGTCTCTCTCTCTCTCTCTCTCTCTCTTCTCTCTCTCTCTCTCTCTTCTCCTCTCTCTCTCTCTCTCTCTCTCTCCCCTCTCTCCTTCCCTCCCTCTCTCCCTCTCCCTCCCTCTATCTCCCTTTCTCCCTCTCAAGTCTCTCTCTCTCTCTCTCCCTCTATCTCTCTCTCCCTCTCTCCCTATCTCTCTCACTCTCCATTTTCCTCTTAGGTCTCTCTTTGGTCCCTACCATTCCATCTCCCTCCCTCTCTCTATCTCCATCCCTTCGAAGTATTTCTCCCTCTTAGGTCTCTCTCTCTCCATCTTCATCTTAAGTCTCTCTCTCTCTCTCTCTCTCACTCTTAGGCACCTCACACTCCCACTCCCTCTGCATCTCCCTCTCTCTCTCTCCCCCTCCCTTTGAAGTCTCTGTCTCTTAGGTCTCTTCCACTCCTCTCCCTTTTAGGTCTCTCTCAGGTCTCTCCCACTCCCTCCTCTCTCTCTTCCTCTCCTCTCTCTCAAGTCTCTCCCACCCCCTCTCTCTTCTCTCATCTCTCTCTCTCTCTCTTACACTCTCCATCTCCATCTCAAGTCTCTCTCCCACTCTCTCTCTCTCACACACATACTATCTCTCTCTATCTCTTCATATTCCTCTTAGGTCTCTCTCTCTTTCTAACTCTCTCTCTATATCTCTCCTACCTTATCTCCATCTCAAGTCACTCTCCCTCTCTCTCTATCTTCCCATCTCAAGTTACTTCTAAGGGAGAGAGAGAGAGGGATGGAGGGAGAGAGGGGATTGAGAGGGAGAGTGGGAGAGATAGATAGAGGGAGGGAGAGAGGGGAGAAAGAAGGAGAGAGAGAGAGGGGAGAGATAGTGTTATCTACTTAGGCTAGGAAGGAAACACCAGAGAGAGATTTATCTAGTTAGGGTGGGAAGGAGACACCTGAGAGAGAGGGAGTGGGAGAGAGAGACTAGATAGGGAGGTGGAAAGTGAGTGAGTGAGTGAGTGAGTGAGAGGGGCAGTGGGAGACCTAAAATAAAGGGGAGAGAGAGAGAGAGATGGGGAGAGGGGGATAGTGAGTGGGAGAGAGAGAGACCTAAGAGGGAGATGAAGAGAGAGAGATAGTGTGCGTGAGAGAGAGAGAGAGAGCTAAGAGGGAGATGGAGGGTTTGAGTAAGAGAGAGAGATATGAGAGAAGAGAGAGAGGGAGTGGGAGAGACCTGAGAGAGAGAGGGAGAGAGAGAGGAGGGAGTGGGAGAGACTTGAAAGAGAGAGATAGAGAGAGAGGGAGGGAGGGGGAGGGAGGGAGAGGAGTGAGGGAGACTTGAGAGGGATAGAAATGAATAGAGGTAGGGAGGGAGAGAGAGGGAGAGAGGAGAGAGAGAGTGGGAGAGAGAGAGACCTAAGATGGAGATGGAGTGTGTGTGTGTGTGTGTGTGAGAGAGAGAGAGAGAGAGAGAGAGAGAGAGAGAGAGAGAGAGAGAGAGAGAGAGAGAGAGAGAGAGAGAGAGAGAGAGAGAGACCCAAGAGGTATAGATGGAGAGAGAGGGGAGAGGGAGATGAGGAAGGCAGGACCTTGAGAGAGAGAGAGAGACAAAGAGAGAGAGATAGGACAAAGATAGATAGACAGAGAGAGAGAGAGAGAGAGAGAGAGAGAGAGAGAGAGAGAGAGAGAGAGAGAGAGAGAGAGAGAGAGAGAGAGAGAGAGAGAGAGAGAGAGAGAGAGAGAGAGAGAGAGAGAGAGAGAGAGAGAGAGAGAGAGAGAGAGACTTGAGAGGGAGAGATGGAGAGAGAGAGAGGGAGAGAGACTTGAGAGTGAGAGAGAGAGACCTGAGAGGGAGAGAGCGTGAGTGTGAGTGAGAGATTGAGAGAGAGAGAGTGGGAGAGACCTAGGAGGGAGAGAGGGAGAGTCAGAGAGACTTGAGAGAGAGACCTAAGAGGGAGAGAGACTTAAGAGGAAGAGAGGTTTCAAAGGGAGGGAGAGATAGAGAGAGACAGAGAGGGGAGATGGAGAGTGAGAGGGAGATGAAGAGGGACAAAGAGGGAGAGGGAGTGAGAGGGACCTAAGAGAGAGGTAGAGAGAGAGAAAAAGGATGGAGATAGAGGTAGAAAGATAGGTCTAGAGCTCAAGGAGAGAGAGAGTGAGAAAGATAGGTATAAAGAGGGACAAAGAGAGAAGAAAGGAGGGAGGGATATGTCTAGAGCTTAAGGGGAGACATAGTGATTTTTAGAGAGGTAGAGAAAAGGATAGAGAGATATAATGATTTATGAAGATTTGTTCATATCATTGCTAAATTTTTTATAAATATTTCATTATTCATTACTATTTCTAATGTTTCAAGTATTTTGAGATGAGTGTTAAAAAAAAATCATGAAAAAAAGACTTTGCCTGTGAAAGTAGTGAGCATTTGATGTTTCAGAAATGAAATATGAAGTTAAAATTATTATAATTATTTTATTGTGTATAATATAGAAATACCACCTAGTCCATTGTGTAGAGCTCTCAATCACCTTTCCAACACCTGTAAAAATTTGAAATTTCAATAAGAAACACACAAGTTATGCCCATTTTACTAAAGAGGGGTTTTGAGGTCTTCAAAACGGATATCCATTTTGTTTTTCAAAAAAATAGGTTCCTGCTTTCCAAAACGGATATCCGTCTAAAAACAGATATTTGTTATAAACGGATATCCGTTTGGGATTTGGTTTGGGATTTCCTAACCTAGAAAGTCAACTCAAAAAATGTGTTTTTGAAAATTTGTTTAGTTTTCCAAAGTTCACCCTTGTGGCTGACGACATTTTTTTGACCCAAATTTCATCAAATGAAAAGGGTTTATAGAAAAAATTGTCAACTTTCCACCAATATAACTTTTTCCTTATTTTGAATTAAATAAATAATTATTATTGATTTTTTACTTACATTATGTTTAAAGTCCTGATTGATAGGCTGATTGAAAAACTTCTATAACTTTCAAACTACTTCACATTTTTTGAATCTACAAGATGCAACACATTCTATGCTTTGCATATTATAGTATAAAAAAAATTGAATTTCATAATTTTTTGACCAAGTTATGGTTGTCAGACATAGATGTTTTAATAATTTTGAAAAGTTATAGTAAAAAAATAATAACTAATTATTTATGTGGAAAAATATTACAAAAAAAAATCCGGCACATCTGAATATGTGTCCTCTACTTATATTTGAAATTAAAAAAAATAAAATTATGTTTTTCTTGTACTTAGGGTGGTCAGACACACACCTACTTCTAATTTTTTTCCTGAAAATTTAGTACCATTGCATTGAGATTTCAAAATTTCTAAAAAAAATTTACTTTTTTCCAAAAAAGGACTAGTAGCCTAGAAACTATATTCAATTTTCTACAACTTTTGTTCTTACATATTTTTCAAATTATGTTCATAACCTATTCAAATTTTTATGTCAAGTTGCCTAACTCTAATTTTATGAATTTTCATTGCCACTTAAAGGCCTAGTTTGGACCCCCATGATCCTACACATACCCAGATATGTTGTTGGCATAAATTCTACTATTATTTTGGATACCTTTGAGGTATAGTAGATTGGACAGATCAACATTTTTTGTGGGTGCTATTTCCAATCTTGTGGGTTTATTAGTTAGTGTGAACCCTAAATCTGCATTTTGCTCAAAAACAAACAAGCATGAGTATTGTTAGTTAAATTAAGCAAATAAGATATAGAATCCCTATGAAATACTTGACTATAATGAAACATGCAAATTAGATAAACAAAGATGATCAAATGTAAGCATATAAAAGCATAGTCAAAACTCTATTCCATAGTGGATTGGTGTCACATGTGCTAGTGACCCTTTCCCAATCCTTGATCAAAGCTTAAGATGAAAATGCTATGAAGATGGTGGAGTGATGATGAACAAAATCAGTTCTCAAACCAAGAGAGTGACTTTGCATAAAGATTGTGGAGGATTTGCTCAATGTTGAAGCTTCTATTTAAAGATTTTCAAAATGCTAAGAGTGTTGAAAATGGACCAATGTGGGACAAAGATCAAGCCAATGAAAGAAGGAAACTTGTCATCATGTGATTGGTTGATGTATGTGCAAGATTTGGGAAGAGTGCCCATGAGAGGGAAAATTTGAATTCAAATTTGCAATGAATGCTAAGTTTGACCTTTGGAAGGGGACATGTAAGAGACATGTAAGGCCTCATAAATGCTCTGTTGGGTGTACATGTCCACTTGGGGGGAGATTCAAACTTGGGGAATATTCTTCCTTTATGCCAAGTTGAAAATAAAGATTTTAATAAATCAATTAATTGCAATTTCATGTGCAAGTGGCCAAATCTAGAGAATGCAAGTGGGATGAGATTAGCCTTAGATTTAATTAGGATTAATTAGCTAGGATGATGATTAGGCTGATTTGACCACTTTGACTTGATTTAGGGATTTAAATCAAATCAAAGGGAGATGAATGGTGCTCTGAGATTTAATTAAATAAATGATTGATTTATTTAATCAAAGAGATGATGATAGGATCAAGTTTGATTTATTTGATTTAAGTTGATGAATTTACCCTGATGAATGGATGAGTGTATTTTGATCAAATGCATAATGCTAATTTTGCGTGTCTACATTTTGCCCCTCTTTGAAGCAATGTACTTGTTGCGTTGGTTCAAAGAATAAACTTGCCACGATCGAAATTTAAAATTTTTCTGGTTTTTCAGATGCCCCAGCAGAAAGAAGTACACTGGTAGATTGCCCCCTCGAGAGATCGAGCGAAAAGATTCGATTTGAGGGTCGATCTCGCAATAAAGAGGTTCAAAATGGATGGTTATGGATGACAATGCAAATGAGATGATTTCAAGATGCTTAGAATAACAAATCTATATTATGATGATGATTATGCAATGCGTGTGAAATGATTGATGTTTCCTATGATGTATGATATGAATGATATGTGGTATGCTGACGGTTTTCTAAATGCAGGATGGATGCATGATGGATGCATTGGTGATGATGATGTTAGCATGGAAATGAGATGATGACAAGAGGATCCAACAAGTCCATGATTATGAGAGACTTTATTATAGATGATGATGATAGATGATGATGATGATTTTCTTATCAAGGATTGGGATTTTCAAAGGGTCACTTACTTTATGTTTGATAACACACCTAAGCACGATGCATCAAGGTATAAAGGACCAGGATGGCGTTGTACTTAGTGTGATGGACTTTGACTCAACAAGAAGATAGGAGTATTCTTGTTCACGCTTGACATACAGAAACCTTGCTAGGGCGTACCTAACAAAGCAATTATTAGCCAAGTTATTTTACAAGAACATCCAACAAGCACAACAAACAAAGATAATGATCGTTGCCCCATTCCTATCTCTCTAAATCCTTCGTTCGGATATCATTGAGAGGCCCTTGGAATGAGTGCAATAAGATAAATCAAAAGAAAAGATCAAGTACGCAAACAAGTCAATGTTCTTCAATACCGCTAACCAAAAGGGAATGTGCTTTTAAGGATAAGAATCCAGGGTGATATCCATAAATGATGCCCATTGTCAGAACGATATATCCTAGGACATGCATTGTACAGGATGATGATGGTTTGATAAGTTGATTGATAGGCTATTGATATAAAGTCGATTGACATGTTTGCGAATGATCAAGATTTTGATTTTGTGTTTAACGGTTTTGTTGTTTGCTTTTGATTTTACGATTGAAGCTTTGCTTTTTTGCTGATTGCTGTGATTGTTTCTGATTGTGTTGCCAAAGGATGAAGATGACGATCAGTTTATTATGGATGATTGATTATTGTGGGTGCAAGCGAGATGAGGCGGATGGATTTTTTCAAATATTTGGATGTTTTTGACATTTTGAAATGTTTGGTTTGCATTTTTGGTGTTTTTGGATTTTGCGATGTTTTTGATTTTTCAATTTTCTGATGTTTTTGGATTTTGATATTTTTTGATTTTTTTTTGGATTTTGACGTTTTTGAATGTTTTTGGATTTTGATGTCTCGGGGGCTGATCAAAGATTAGCCTTGCCTACGTTTAAGCTCAGAGACGACGTAGTTCGGATTTCAATGTTTTTGATGTTTTATGCTTTTTGAGTGTTTTTTGGATTTTTGATATATTTTGGATGTTTTTGGATTTTTTGCATGATTTTGACGATTTGGATATGGACGTGAATGATGATATCAGTACTTTGTTTTGGGATTTTGTTGAAAACCAAGCTAAGGTTGATTGATCGGATCGATGGATTGATGATGACGATGATAACATTGTTGGGGATGCACAACAATGAAAGGATTGATTGGTCAGGATTGATGATGATAACATTGATGAGGATGCACAACAATGCAAGGATTGATTGATCGAGATTGATGATGATAACATTGTTGAGGATGCACAACAATGCAAGGATTGATTGATCAGGATTGATGATGATAACATTGTTGAGGATGCGCAACAATGCAAGGATAGTGTTAAGCAACACAATGATCGGGAAGGATATCCCAAGATGATGATGGATTGATGATGATGATTTGATTGGATTTGATTGATTAGGATTGTTGAAGCTTGGTTTGGGAACAAAAGTTGTTCGAATGATTTGACGTGATGTTTGAAGTGCAACTTGGATGCGACTGATTTTGATTATTTGGATTGATGTTCGATGAAAGATGACGATTGATAAGGAATATGTTCTCGTCAAAATATGCCATGGGCTAGTGATTCAGATTATGGCTCACAAATGCTTTGACCAATTTGATTTCACGTTTTCTAATCACCACATAAGTCAGAGGATATAAATGAAGATTTATTCCCGAAGCAAGATGTATATATATCTGCCCCCAGTGTCTAGCAATGTATGGAATAGGATGAATGAATGCTCAGATAGGTATATGGATGGATGGATATGGATACGCAAAGGATGCCAAGGATTATATTGTGATAAGATATTCAGATAAAGAATGCTCATTTGGATAATGCTTCATGGCTCAGATAACGCTGCATAGGATAGGAGCGATGAAAATGACCCATGTCAAGATGTTTACCATAAGCAAGTGTAAAGCGTGCCCCAAAATTTCATCAATATCAAGATAACTTGGACTATGGATCATGAAGATGGATGAAAATGGATTGGATAAATGGTGTTTGGATGAGTGGATTTATTATGGATAAGATGGATGGAATGCTCGATTTATTATGGATGGGATGAGATGCTTTCAACTGAGCTGGCGCACATAGATGCTCGATTCTACACATGATGCCTATTTGCTAGGTTTTCATCATGGTCTTGCCCAAAGCGCCGCCCATGCGGTTTTCACTAGAGGACGATTTTTTATCTTTACTGTTTTCAATCCTTTTTCTGATTTTTTTTGGATTTTCATTTTCATCTTTTTTTTTTAAAATTTTTTTTCTGAAAGATTCATGCTGAACCACCTAGTGGTGTGGATGTAGATGCCCCTATCATAATGTGCCATCGATATCCTTCCTGAAGGAGCTGCTTTGCTAAGATACGTGCACTTGAATGCAACTTTTGAGATTTCTGATCTGCTTCCTTGATACTGGAGTTAACTCTGTCTCTGTGCGTACATCGTGATAAAGTGCCTTCAGAATCCTTATGATGAAGGGTCGTTGCCAATACATGGTCAATATGAGAATTGGATATCATGCGTGGAGGTGTGGATGGAGTGCGTTTAGGGATAAGAGATGGATTGGTTGACAGTTTGGAACCTTTGACTCTCCAAACTT
>VDFB02270651.1:159002121-159023112 GCA_007258455.2 Sequoia sempervirens
AAACAATTGCTCTTTATTAGTACTTTCCATTGCTCTTTTCTATTTCCTTTCATGGTATCAGAGCTTGGTATTACTAATTTTTTTGTGAGCTGCTTTGTTGAAGGTTTACCAAGTTTTTTTGGTACACCATTGGAGACACTCTCAAAGAGAAGAAGAGCTAGTGCCTAATCTTGGTTGTTTTTTTTGTCTTCTAAACTTTTTTTTGTGCAAGAATCTTAGTTTCCTATTGTTCAGATTTTAAATAATTTGTTCTTAAATTTATTTGCAATTTTTTTAAAATTTCAATTCAAAAGTTTTCTAACCCTTATGCAGGATTTCTTATGTAATCTGTACAATATATTTTGCATGCATGTTTAAATTTATGCAATTTTTAGAAACCCTCAAATAAAGGGTTATTTCAAAAAAAAAGATCTAGATTGTTTTTTGCAATATCAGGCTAAATCTATCATTTTTAAATAAACCCTACTTTTTTAAGGGTTTCAAAACCCTCATTTTAATTCAGTTTTTTTAGTATCTCTATTTTTTTTTTCATATTTATTTCAAATACATAAAATCTTAAACCCTAACCTTTTTTTGACAGGGCTTTTACTCCAAAATAAAATACAAAGTTTTTTAAGGGCTTCAACACTTTGCTTAGGTCGTCGCCCTTCTTTCTCTATAGACTTTCACAACCGTCGTGCCACTCCTGCACCCCTACGTATCTCGGTTGCCTTTGTCTCGCAACCCTTTTGCATCACCCTTCCCATCTGCGTCGCCCTTCCCATCTGCATGTCGTTCCTTTCAAACCTTATGCTCGTCCGATAAATCTTCAAGTTTTAATTTAGTTGTAAATCTGCATTCATTCTTTTAAAATAACCCCAAGCTCCTAAACTCGTGCTGCACTTTTCTTTTTGCCTGTGCATGTACTTTTTTAAAGTGCTTTCTTTAAAATTCTCTTATGAAAGATTTTATATCGATCTTTTACCCTATTTAAATTTCACTTTATTTAAAAAAATTTATCGTGCTTTTTTTTAAAAAGTAAGAAATCTTTACCTTTCATTCAAACTTTTAAGTAAAACTCTTTTAAAGTTTTTAATAAATTCTTCTTTCAAATTTAATTTCATAATTTAATAGTAATAATTTTAAGTTTATATTTTATCTTATTTTTTTTATAATTAATTTTATTAATTATATAGTCTTGTTTATGTTATAATTATTTAATTTTAGATTAATTATTTTGTAAAATTAATGCATTTAATTATTAAACAAGTTTTTTTTAATTTTAATTTTTTAATTCAACTTAAAGGGGGTTTATTTTTTGAAAACCTTACATTTACTAGAAGAGGACAATTTTTTTTTCTTTTAAGCTTAATTAGTTTTATTTTCTTTCTCAAGTTGTAAACTATTAGTGTTATTTTAATATAGTTTTTTGTGCACTTAAATTTATTTGCAATCATGTCAACTTTAATTCCAGAGATTAAGTTGAATTCTTCTAACTATCATTCTTGGAAAACTCATATATGCTTTATTTTTCGGTTTAAACATCTTTTAGATGTAGCTACAGATCCTAAATCTAAACCAGGTTCGTCTGCATCCAAAGATGAAATCGAAAAATGGAATCTCAAAAATGAAGAAGCCCTTGGCCTCATAGGTATCTCCATGTCACCCGAACTTTATGTTCACATTGGGACATGTACAACTGCCTATGAAGCATGGGACAAACTCAAAACAATTTATGATAGTACAAATGAATCAAGAAAAATTCAAATTCAAGATCAACTTGAAGATTTGACGTATTTTGATTTTAAATCTATGGATGATTTTTTATTGAAATTTGATGCTTTAAATAATCAATTGGATGGTTTAGGAGTTAAATTAGATAATCTTAGATTAATTCATCTTATTCTTAAAAAGTGTCTTCCTAGACAATTTCAGCAATTCATTACTAATATTCATGCTCAATTAGCTATTCCTTCTTTAGCTACTCAATTAACTTATGATATTTTTCATGATTTATTAAGACAAGAAGAGGCTAAGTTAATTCAGTTTGGTACTCTTAAGTCTAATGAACATGCTTTCTTGTCTAATCATAAGCAAAATTTTAAACCTCATTCTAAACAACAACGTTATAATTCCAAACCTCATTATAATAATGGCAATGATCTTAGAAAGTTTAACTCTTCTAAGAAACCTCATTGCACTTATTGTAATAAGGATGGTCATTAGCAAAATACTTGTTTTAAGAAGCAAAATGAGAAAAATCCTATGAAGAAAAATAATCAAAAACAAAATAAACCTAATAATAATAAGTTTCAAAATAATGCAAATCAATCTAGACGTGCTTTTACTTGTAGTTCTAATGTTTCTCAACCTCTTGAATGGGTTATTGATTCAGGTGCATCTCAACATGTTACTTCACATAAAGAAGTTTTTGAGTCTATGCAACCTAATATATCTAATGTTCCTCTTCAACTTCTAATAATCATACTTGTAAAGTAGAAGCAATTGGAGATGTGAATGTTCCTAATGGTAAATTGCATGATGTTTTATATGTTCCTAAATTAAAGACTAACTTGCTTTCAGTTGCTAAGCTTTGTCAAGATTATAAAGTAGAATTTTACAAAGATATGTGCTATGTTATTGATCCAAAACAAAACAAGGTCATTGCTAATGCTAAATTATACAATGATAATTTGTTCAAATTTTATGAGTTTTCTCAATCTAGATGCTCTTTAATATCTACCATTGATTTTAATGTTTGGCAGGAAAGACTTGGTCATATAAATGCTAACAATATTGCTTTAATGCAAAAGCTTAATATGGTAGATGGATTGCCTAGTATTGTTCCATGTAAAATTGTATGCACAGGATGCATGAGTGGTAAGATGCATAGGGAGCCCTTTCCACATGGTCAATCATGGAGGGCAACTCATAAGTTGCACCTAGTTCATAGTGACCTTTTGGGACCCATGGAGAATAACTCCATCCAAGGATCAAGGTATGCACTTACTTTTGTTGATGATTTTTCTAGAAGAGCTTGGATCTATTTTCTTCATAGTAAGGATCAAGTTCTTGATATATTTTCTGAATTTCATAAATTTGTTGAAAGGCAATCTGGTTTTAAACTTAAAATTCTTAGAACTGATAATGGTAAAGAATATGTGAACAATGCTTTTAATAGTTATTTGAAATAATTTGGTATTAAGCATGAGCTAACTATTCCCTATACACCTCAACAAAATGGTGTAGCGGAAAGGAAGCATAGAACTGTTGTTGAAATGGCTAGATCTATGTTACATGCTAAAAATATGTCTTATAAATTTTGGGTAGAAGCTATGTTTTGTGCTACTTACATTATTAATAGGACTCCTACTAAAGCTTTAAAGGATATAACTCCTGAAGAAGCTTGGTCTGGTAGGAAGCCCAATCTTAAGCATTTAAGGATTTTTGGTTCAATTGCTTATGTTCAAAAACCTAAACAAAAGAGGCAAAAATTAGATGCTAAATCTTCTTATCATATTTTTGTTGGTTATGATGAACATTCTAAAGCTTATAGAGTTTATAATCCTCTTACTAACAAAGTTAAAGTTGCTAGAGATGTATGCATTGCTGAAAATGGTGTTCATGATTGTTCTAAAGTGCATAATATTGATTCTTCTCAAAATAAACTTATTGTTGTGGAGGATACTCCTCAAGTTGAAACTCCTCTTAACCCTCCTAATGCATCTCTTACTCATAGTGATAGTGATGATGAAGATGTTGAAATTTCTCCTCATGATTCTTCTTCTAGTGATGATACTCCTACATCTAAAAGAATGCCAAAATGGTTTAAAAGTTTGTTGCAAGAAAGTGAGGATTATTTAGCTAAAAATCCACCTAAAAGAAGAAAGGCAAATTATTGTAATCATGCTTTGATGTCTAACATTATGAATTCAAATGATCCTCAAACTTATGAACAAGCTAAAGATCAACCTCATTGGCAAAAGGCTATGAAAGAAGAATATGATACTTTAATTGTTAATAATACTTGGGATTTAGTTCAATTACCTCAAGGTAAGAATCTTGTTTCATGCAAATGGTTGTATAAAACTAAGGTTAATGCAAATAATGAAGTTAGCAAGTTTAAAGCTAGATTAGTTGCTAGGGGCTTCTCTCAAGTTGAAGGATTAGATTATAATGAAACATTTGCTCCAGTAGCTAATATGCCAACCATTAAATTAGTTCTTGCTTTAGCTTCTCATATGCATTGGCCTATTCATCAAATGGATGTTAAAAGTGCATTTTTAAATGGTGATTTACATGAAGAAATTTATATGTCCCAACCTTTGGGTTTCATTAAGGAAGGTAATGAAAATCTTGTTTGCAAATTGAAGAAATCAATATATGGTTTAAAGCAATCTCCTAGAGAATGGTATTCTAAAATCAATGCTTTCTTTCTATCTCAAGGTTTCATTAGAAGTAAAAATGATCCCAATTTATATATTAAGCATAGTGAAGATGATATTGTGATTATTATTTTATATGTTGATGATTTAATTATCACTTCTAGTTCTAACAATTTCATTAGTGATGTTAAGTCTCAACTCAATCAACAATTTCAAATGACTGATTTAGGCCTATTACATTATTTTTTGGGTATGCAAATTTGGCAAACACCTAAAGGTATTTTTATTTCTCAACATAAATATGCTCAAGATCTCTTAGATAGATTTAAAATGAATGATGCAAAGTGTGTTTCTACTCCTTGTGAATTCGGAACTAAATTAATGGTTGATATGGAAACTCCTTTTGTTGATCCTACTTTATATAGGCAATTAGTAGGAAGTTTAAATTATCTAACTCTTACTAGACCTGATATTTCTTATAGTGTTGGATTGGTTTCTAGATTTATGTCTAAACCACAACAAACTCATTTTAAAGTTGTAAAAAGAATTTTAAGATATGTTAAAGGTACTCTTAATCTTGGTCTTTTTTATGATGCAAATTGTGATTTTTCTTTAAAGGGTTATACTGATTCAGATTTAGGAGGTGATCCCAATGATGGGAGATCCACTTGTGGTTATTGTTTCTTTGTTGGATCAGGTGCAATCTCATGGAGTAGTAAGAAACAACAATCTACTTCTCTTTGTTCTACAGAAGCTGAATATAAAGGTTGTACAAATGCATCTAAAGAAGCATTATGGTTAAGAAGATTACGTGAAGACTTGGGTCTACCTCAAAGGATCCTACTCCTTTATATTGTGATAATCAAAGTGCTATTGCTTTGGCAAAGAATCCAATTTTTCATGCAAGGACCAAGCACATTTCTCTTCAACATCACTTCATTAGAGAGCAAATTGAAGACAAGCAAATTTCTATTTTGTATTGTAAAGGTGAAGACTGTTGCAAGATATTCTCACCAAAGCTCATTGTAAAGATAAATCTCTTCATTGTAAAAATCTTGACCCATTGAAGAGTTTTACGTAATCTCCCCAAGTAAAGCTTATGGGATGTTAGAAGATTATACTTGGTGCTATTCTTTAATTGTACTGATTTATTAACTTGTAGGAATATTCCAAAGGAATCCCTACAGTCTTTTTGTCTTTGTCATCCTAACACATGTGTGAGGATGTATTTATTTTTAATTCCTTTATTAAGGAATATTTGTAAACACCTCCTTAAGAGGTGACACTTTGCACACACATAGATGAATGGTGGCATTCATTGAGTTGGGAGTTACATTCTAACTCCTCCTTCTCACCTCTACTTATTGAGGTGCCTCTCCTCTCATTCTTTAAGACTCATGCAACCAAGCTAAGGCTGAAGCTCTCTCTCTTTGTATTATTCTTTAGGCATTTTGCCTCCATTCATAATATTGGGGTTTTTTCTTGTTTTTCCCCTTAACAAATTCTTGTGTCTCTCTTGCTTTGGTGGTGCTTGGTTTGGCTACTTCAATTTATTTGGTAATCTCTTTCCTTCAAACAATTGCTCATTCATTAGTACTTTCCTTTGCTCTTTTCTATTTCCTTTCAAATGCGCACTCCACATTAAGTCGTACCATGACATAGCTTGACCCAAAACAAAATGTTTAAACATAAAACATTTAAAAAATTACTCCTTATACATCCACAACACGCCACATTCATTGAGTTGGCCACAATGAGCAAATAAATGGAAAAACATCTTGCCAAATCTCCTTACTCGTACACCAATTAATGCAATACCACAAATTTCAATAATAAGATAAAAAACATGGTTAACAAACTATCCCAGGGATCCACAACTCAAAAAGATGATCAGGTGAAGCAAACAAATCAACGTAGTAATCAGATACCTTGTTCTTCATGCTTTCTGCCAGTAATACTCTGTTCTCAACTCCTTCTACTAGTATGACCAAGTTTTGATCTGTAGACCAAAGTAATGACTTCAGTTTCCATCAATGAAAACATTAGAATCCATGTGCCAACAATCTCCCCCTTTGGCATTGATGGAAACAGTTAGTGAAAAATGACTGTGTCAAAACTAGTAAATACACTACCAAAATTTAGAATTTCAAAACATAGCTTCTTTTCAAAACACTACTCCCCCTTAGAATGTCAAGGCATTTTTCAGTACAATCTCTCCCCCTTTGACATCAATGAAAAAATTGGGACTTACAGAAATTTGAAGACATCAGCAAAGTCATTCTTCAACACACTTAAGTTTGAGTCCCAAACACTTTTCAAACTTTCCAAAATGGTTATGTGACCACAAAGTAGATAAGACAGAGTTTTTGTAGCTTCAAGATTTATTGGGTCAAGAGCGGCCATAACATCTTTAGCCTCTTTCAATGCATTTACCATTATCTTAATCTTTGGACTGATTATTCCTCTAAGTTTGCATACTCTCCCAACGGTCCTCTCATTTTCAAGCTTCAAACTCTTTATTTTTTCAAGCAAAGACATTACCTGACCTTCTTGTTCACCAACATTACCAACTAATGGGTCAAAAGCATTAGAAATAGTGACCAACTGTTTCTTAATATCCTTCACCTTCTTTTCATTTGCTTTAGTGAATTTGGACAAGACTAAACAAGACTTATAAACTTTTCCTCCTTCAGACAAAGTATCTTGAACATTTTTCATGCAGGTGGCTAATAGAGTTTTGTCTTTTGTAATCAATTCATTCAAACTACCTAATCTCTTTTCCTTGAACTCCTTCTACACCTTAATCAAGGCCGGTTTCTCAAAAGATTCAAAGTGAGAGCTTACAAAATTTATCAGCTTCTTTAGCTCATCGGAAGAGGAACCAGATGGATCCATAACATGGCTAGGCATTAATTTCTATAGAACACCATATGCAAGGTCTTCTATGTGAGACTTCAGAATCTTCTCACTATCTTTGGCTTGAGAAATTGAAGCGACCTTAATCATCTGAATTAGATACAAAGTGGATAGATTGATTGAGCTTTCATCTAATTCGAGATCTAATTCTTCATGTTGTTCCATCAGAGATCTCTTTACTGCCTCTACTCTAATTTCTTGAACTTTTCCTTCTTCAACCTTTGGTTCTACAAAGACTAATTTTGGATTTCCTTTAGGCACTCCAACCTTTTCAATATGTACCTCCTTCTCCTCAGCTAACACCTGCTTAGGAACTTCAGCTTCCTTAGGTGTCTCTGTGTTTTCCACTTCAGGAGGAGTCTGGAAATTTTCAACATCAACATTCACTTCCTCATATCCAGTATCCACTTCTTTAGCATTTATCTTATTCTTTGATAAAAACTCTTCCAGGATCTTTTTGGTTTCCTTAACAACAACATTGATCTCACCAATCATGAGTCTATTCACCCTTGTCTTGCTCTTGAATTCCTTTTTGACCTTTTCAAGGAGTGAATTCATCTCCTCTATTGACATCTATGAACATAAATCAACAAGAATTCTTTTCCTGATGTTCTCTTCTTCTGTTCTGACACTTATCCTTCTAGACTCCAAAATATTATATAGACTCTTAGGCAAGTTAGACATGATTTCAAAAAGAACTTTATTGAAAATATTCATATGTTTTATTGTGGCCTCTTCAAGAGTCCTGTGACCGAATTCATCAAAACCTTCAAGTGCCATTCACAAAGTGGCTTGAGATTACCATCTTTGACAACTGCATTCTCAACTTCCTCAAATAACATACAAGGTTTCTCAACTTTTTCCTTTTTCTCTGCTTCTTCTTCTTTACCGGAAGATTTTCTCTTGTTTAACTTGACAACCTAAGTCTCAGTAGCCTTTATTTCTTTTACAACTTCTTCTGATTCAGTCCCTTCCTCTTCATCTTCAGAAGCAGCTTCATATGTTCTCATGCTTTTAATCTTCTTTCTTTTTTTGGAAGCCTTAGCTTGAGCTAGTTGGGCTGCAAGGGAACTCTTGGTAGATCTAGTGCTGGGAGAAGATGTTCCTAGACTAGCAGAATATGTTTTTGCTTTCTCTTTTTTTGCTTCAGCCTCATCTCTCTTCCTTCTTATTTCTTTCAATTTCTCCACATATATGCCCATATTTTCTGCAAAGACTTCTACCCCTTTCTTACTCCCCTGGCTATCATGGGCTTTTTCAGATCAATATGTACCTGCATAATTTTCTCTTCATAAGTTCAAAATCTTTCTTCTCTCGGATCCTGAGGTGAACTCAACAAGTGTTATGCATACATTTTCAAAAATTTCTCATCTACTTCGTATCCCATAGGCATGATCCAAATTTTTTTGGGATCAACAATTTCCATATGGCATTGATCAATATCTACCATGAAGCAGATAGTATGTTTGTATTTTTCCATGATTGAGGTAGGGATTCTTTCCCTGGCATGCATCATATTCTAGAAGTTTTTAAAGTATCCCCAGAGGGTGGTATTCTGGGTATGATGATCACCTAAACCAAACAACATGTTCCTTATCTGAACAGCTACTGGCTCATCAATACACCAACGAAATTTTCCAACTCCCAGAACCTCATCGAAGAAGTAGAAAAACATAGCAACAAATTACCATACTTGAATGTATTCTTCTTATCTTTCATGATTTTCCCTAGATTCTCCATTAACTAACTTTTGAGCAATTCACACAAATCATAGTTTGCATTTTGTTTTACTATCTCATAAGTTGCATAGATAGTTGTACCAGATACAGAGTTCTCTTGGCTTGAGTGATAGATATTATAACCAATAACCATTGATGCGAATTTTACATCTACTACAACAATATCCTCTATTATCATTTCCCTTTTGTCCCATTGAGCACCTATTTCCTTAGTGACCTTTTCATTCTTTACGAAATTCAAAACTGGAAGTCTATTGGTGGAATTCAGACCTATAACTAAATTTTGGGAAATTCACAAAAATCATAGTTTCCATTTTGTTTTTCCATCTCATAGGCTGCATAGATAGTTGTACCAAATATAGAGTTCTCTCAGCTTGAGCGATAGATCTTATAACCAATAATCATTGATGCGAATTTTACATCTACTACAACAATATCCTCTATAGTCATTGCCCTTTTGTCCCATTGAGCACCTGTTTCCTCAGTGACCTTATCATTCTTTACAGACTTCAAAACTAGAAGTCTACCGGTGGAATTCAGACTTGTGACTACACATATAGCCTCTTTTGTGATTTTAAATGACACATCTAGCCACATGAATTCATCATGAACATGGGTCAACACATATTGGACCCATTCATTTTCCTCAAATATTGGAAATTTTGCAAACTATGCGAACTGCTTTTCCTCTAGGGTTTTAAATTCTGGCTTTACAGTAAAATCTTCTTGAATTATGTGATGAGAATACAGATTCATAAAATATGAGCTTCCCAATTCTTTGATATTTGCATCTATATAAGTCCTAATATCTTTAATGTGCAAGACACCATATGACACAAATGAAAATGCACCTAAGGGCTCTGTCTCTATAGACTTATAAGGATGCCATTTAAACTTTGGACGTGGCCTATCTTTTAATTCAACTACCCAAGGAGTAAACATGATTGTAATCTCACAAATTCACATGATTTTTGATAAATACCTTTCGGGGGCAGAATGAAATTTGATCGAAGATCCTCTTTCATGCTAGAATCTCTCCACAATTTAGCAACATTCACTCCAAAGCTCTCCAAACTTCTTTCCTCCTAAATGCAAAGTGACAAATGAGGGAATAAAATGTTCTTTTATTGTCCACAAACCTAACTCCTTTTTATCACAATAAATTCCTTTACCCTAATTCATCTGGTTTCCTGTCTTTCATGTATTGAGACAAATGATTCTTCTGCGGATCTCCAAAATTCTTTAATACTACCTCCAATTAATTGAACAACATCTAAAAAACATCACTGCACTTATTGGACTCATCAAGATTCCAGTACCAATCACTGGCAGTGGGTTTAAAAGATTTACTTGATAACTCCCCCTAGGCCAGAGGCCTAAAACTAATTCCCGGAGGGATTGCCAGAAGTTGCTTCTGGTGCTGGCATATTTGCTTCAATAGAGGGATTCTTCTTCACCCATTTCTTCTGCATTTTCTTTTTGATCACATCAGTAGTAAATTTATTTTTTCCCTTAACATCTTGTTGCATGTTCTATTTTATTGGACCTCTTCTATTCCAATAGAATCTAGCAGTGTGGCCAAATTTGTTGCAGTTGTAGCACACAACACTTCTCTGTCCAGGCCAACTATTCCACTGATTTTGTCTTGATATGCATGGGTTAGCAATATTTCCAAATCTATTGCATGCATAGCATCTGACATCTCTATGAAAGTTATTCATCACAATTATGCATTCACTTGACTTATGACCATACTTATGGCAATTAAAGCACTGACTTGAAAATGATGGTCCTCTTGTGTTCATCCTACTCCTACACTGAGAAGCCATATGACCAAATTTGTTTCAAGCATAACAATAGCCATTAAATCTTTGAGCATTTGGTTGTCTTATCGGATTTCTTCTAGCTCCAGTCATATAATTTCCTTGCCTGAATCTCCCTTGTCCAGTTTTCCTTTCTCCAAATCTAGAACTTTCTCCTTCTTCAAATCCAAGACCTTGCCTATCACCATCAGTCCTCTATCCTTTAATCAGTTCATCAAGTTTGGCTAAGCTTGCTTTGAATTTCTCCTTAGTATTCACAATAGCAAGTTCATTTTTGAGATCATCAAGTTGTTTGTCAAGCACTTCTTTTTTTAGATTCCTCAGTTCATTGTCCAATCAATTGCATTGTTCAAATTTTTCTTTCAAGGATTGTGTGAGCTTTTCTTCATTCTTCTTTCTATCCTTAATCTCCTTAGTCATTTTCATCATGATGGATTCCATCTCACACTTCAGGGCAACATTCTCTCTAGAAAACTTTTCACATTCTTTTTTTTTCTCTTTCAGGGCATGACTGAGTTGTTCATCTTCCATACTTCTATTCTTCTACTTAAGCTGATCACACAATTCCTTCCTTTTCTCCCTTGATTCATTGATTTTGTCTTTCAATGACTGAATGCATTTCTCTGCACTATCCATATTTTCTTGCAACACTCGGTTCTCAAACTTTGGCTGGTCAAGATCATCAAGGGCCACCATGAATTGTTGTTGAAGACAACTTGTATCCATTGAAAAGCTCCTTCCAAGATCTCCCCAAGCTGTTAACTTCTTCTGAGGAACTCACTCTGTATATGCATAAAATTGGTCATGTCTGATTAATCCTGGCATTTAATTAAATATTTATTATTTAATTATTTTTTCTTAAAGTCTTCTACATATGATTAAATTTAATTAATTTAATTATATTGATCATTCAATTTATCCTTCTATCATGATTAAATAAATCAATTTTTATTTAATTATTTCACATTCATATGTCCACTTGATTGAGTAAATAAATGCACTTTATTTATTTTTGGTAATTATCACTTTGAATTTGAGTGGGGTCTTTTGATTTGAGTAGAATTTAAATATTTCTTTTCAAATCTTTCTTCTAATTAATTAAATATTTTATTTTAATTGAATTTCATTTCTAAAGTTTAATTAAATATTTTTATTTAATTTAATATCTTTCATATCTTTTCAAAATCATAATTAAATATTTTATTTAATTATGAAATCTTCCATTATTCTTCAAATCTAGGGTAAATATTCTATTTTAAGAAAAATCTCCATGTCACCCATAAATGAATAATTGAATTTAATAATTCATTATTTATCTTCTTCAAAATCTTTCCATAATCTCACAAAAAGATGATTTTTTACAATTCATCTTTATCATCTTAACAAGTTTAGGATTATCACAATCTAAATCGAGTACTAATTAAACGATCCTAAACAAGTTTAGGATTATCACAATCAACAAATTTATTTATCATCTTTTCAAACAAAAAATAGAAATAAGTCTATAAATAGTCTAAAATAGAAGAAAATTTGGAATGCATATACAAATTCTCATTCTTACTCGTTCTTTAAATAAATATCAAAGATATGTTATCTCTAAATAGAAACAACATATTCTAATCAATAGCTAATAGCCCAAACTCCAACTGCAATGGAGTTGATATTGACTAATTTGAGGTATTTTGATTTGTTGAGAATAATTGATGTACCACAAAATAAGCATCAGAGCAAGTAAAAAGAGTGTTACATCAATTTGATTAATGAAAGTGATCCAATCTAGGCGGTGGCGGCGGCCCGAAACAATCAGCCGCCAAAATACCGAGCCGTCGGCGCAATCCGTGCCGGTGCCAGTATGCCGTCGAACAACAAAGACGGTGGCCATTGATTTGTCGCCAGTGAAAACCGTTATTCCGAAATGAAAACCGTGCAGGCTGGGTGCGCCATTACCGATCAATTATTTGCCAAGCCAGCTGAGACCTTGTCTGGCAGCCTGGTCTCAGGGTTTCCAGACAGTCTCAGTGCCAGGCCTTAATTAGGCGGGTTTTGTGAGATTACTGGCCCATTTGCTGAGGTTTGAATCGCTACAGCTCCCAGGGTGGAGCGGTGTTGTTTCAAAATCAGAAGAATTAGAGAAAGAATTTAACAGAACACTTATGCTCCTTTCGTAGACTATACTTATAGAACGGAAATATGATTTCAATAAGATCTAAATAGAGAAAGGGATATTTTTGTGGTGTAGGATGGGAATACAGATAAGAACATTGCATAAAAAATGCAGAGAGAATATAATGCTAATGCAAATAAAATAATTGATGGGATGCAATTATTATTTTATGATTTCGTTCTACAAGAAGGGGATATGGCGGAATCGGTAGACGCTACGGACTTAAATTTTTTGAGCCTTGGCATGGAAACTTACCAAGTGATAGCATCCAAATCCAGGGAACCCTGGGATATTTTGAATGGGCAATCCTGAGCCAAATCCGATTTCTAGAGACAATAGTTTCCTTTCCGAGAAAGGGATAGGTGCAGAGACTCAACGGAAGCTATTCTAACAAATCAACATAATTTGAATTGGATACTTTATTTACAAAATGTCTTTTGTATTTTACAGAAAAGAAAACAAATCTTGCTTTCTATTTTTCTTCAGTCTTATCCATTTTCAACCATTCGATCTGCCAGGAATTTTCACAATCGTTGATCATATCAACCAATCAAAAGATTTTGAAAAACTCTATAAATAGCATTGCCAATCCAAGCAATGGTTACAACACACAACAGAGGAATTAGAGATTAATTACATTCCAACATTCTAGCATCTTAGCATTGTCATTAGAACTTTAGTATCATTATCATAATCTTTTATTTCAGCAATCATGTTTAAGCATTAGAATAATCACATCTTAGTATAGCATTGCATGCATTCATATTAAATATCGTTGTCTAGGAAGATCGTTTGTTGAGCCCAGCCCAAGATCTGAGAGCCAATTGGAATCAACAAAACACTAGAGATAGAGGACAATAGGATGACATCGATAATAGGATACTGAGTTTGCATCTCTATTATTTTAATATTCTATTTTTGATATAATGTCTTATTGGTGTGTTTGATTCATTTGTTTTACATATTTAACACACATAAAAATCAATCACACATTTATGGCGCCCACCGTGGGGCCCTTGCCCTATTTTTAACATTTATCTGTAGGTTTTCTGACAGGATTTTGCATTCTAGAATTTGGATTTTCGGAAAAAAATTCCGTTTTAGTGCATATGAGGATTTTTGAAGCACATACGTAGCTTTCTAAAGTGCATCCATGATTTATTTCAGCGCTCTTGCAGGTACTTCAACACACCCAAGAATTGTTTCGGCGTATTTAAGGAACAAAACGACACATCTACGGGACATAATGGCGCATATACCCAGCTCAGTTTATTAAATATGTTTGAAAAACAAAAAAAAAAATTAGTTGCATTTTATTTTAGCACATTTAGGAGTTTTGTAGCGTGTTTGATACTTTCTATAGCGCATTTAGGATCTGTTTTAGTGCATTAACTTGTTATTGTTGCACATATAGGTGATCTTTTAATGCATATAGGTTGTAACTAAACAGGTTTCTGAGTCTGACGTCTACTGCAGACAAAACCTTTTTCTGGCTTAAAAAGAACCAATCTAGGATAGTCACAGCTGGTTCTCTTGAGGGAGTTTATTATTGCCGCACCGAACGAAAACCCTTACTATGAACCTAGTGTAGTATCTAGCCGAAGTTAGTTTTTGAACATCATAATAATCACAGTGCAAGGGGAGGGAAGAATTTGGCCCCAAGATACTCACCATATAACTAGCAAGGACCGTTTGCTCAGAGGATCTAGTATCCACTTCCGTCACTCTAAGTATTCACCTAGAAAATACAAAAACACAGGTGCCCCTTCGGGGGTGACACGGCTGTGTGAGTCGACATAGTTCTAAGATGTGGGTTGTTGATTATTATGATGACCTACTTGAGTACTAAGAGTGAGTCTGCTTGAACTGTCTATCATGTGTAAAAACCTGTGAAAACACTTTTTGAATTTTTTTTTTGAAACATACACTTGATGTTTAGTATAGGACTTAAAAACAACTGTTTTCAGAGTATTTGTTGTGTTTTCAGTCAGACTAATTTAGATAAAAGATCATCCGAAATGAACATGTCAAATCTTAGCTGAAACTACTCACAAATTGTTCGAAAAGTTATCTTGGAAAAACTATTTTAGTGCATATAGGGTATATTCTAATGCATATGAGGTCTATTCTAGCACATTCACTGGTTAATTCAGCGCTTTTAGGGTCTGTTTTAGCACATTGAGTCTTTTGGCGCATACGCTGGCTATTCTAAAAACAAACTTTTCGGTCACTATCACAACATTTTTCCTACAGCGCATCTGGGACATATTGGAGCGCATTTGACCATTTCTTTGGTGCATATCCATGTTTATGAAGCACATATAGGGGACAAAATAGCGCATTTGTCACTTTTCTCGAATCATTGTTTTTAATAGATCTAATTTTATAGCATTCTCGGTCCAGTAACATATCAACATTTTCTCTCATTCTTAGAGAGTGGAAATCTACCAAGTTTGTCAAGAAGTCAATTTCCAATAGAATCAAGAAACCCAAGAAACCTCTAGGTTACAAGAAAACCTTACAACGAAGGAAGTTTTTATACAAGAGTCAAAATGTCTTGCTCCATTATCTCAAATTTCTCCATAGATACCAAGATTTTGTCAGGGGATTTACTGACGAATACGTTGTAGACCCTCTAGATTCATGAGCCTATTTTTAAAGAAGATCCCTCTCACAATGACACAATCACAATCACCCTCTTGATTTCAACTATATACCACAACCTTCTATCAAATATTCAACACATCCTACTCAAATACTTCAGTAAGTTGAAATAGGCTATTTGATATATCGATCATTCTTCAAAAAAAAGGATCAAATCTTACAAGTGTACATTTCATCACAAACTTCTAAATTCTTGGTTCAACTTCTCCCAAAAAGATTCTGACATCCTTTATCATTGGAAGCCACAGCCACAAATTAGGAACATAGTTTTGGTCATATCATAAGATTTTCAATCTTATCAGATTAAAACATCATCATTGGTTGCACTCATCAAACTATGATCTAATTTTAGAAGAACTTCTTGAAATCATATGCCTGTTTTTACAAGATCAAAATACAACAAACTGAAGGAAGATATTCAACAAGAAGATCATGCCTCAAGAACTCAAGCAGAAGGTGAAAATAGTGATCCTCTTTATAGTGTGAGCTGAAATCCCCTTTTTGAAGACAACATGGCCGAAGGAGCAAAGGATCCGTTTACTTCCGTCAGCGATCTGAGAAAAACCCTTGAGGATAGTGATGATGAACAAGAAGAAGAGCGTCACCTTAGAGAAGCCGAACATGATCCTAAATTTCTCAGAGCAGTAGAAAAGATCTTACCACGTGACAAACAAAAATATTTGTTGTATCTGGCTGACAAAGGAGCTAAATTGCCTCATGATTTTGATACTGAGAACATAAAGAGTAATCCTGATGAAACACCCTTATCTGATCTTGGTGCCTTGACTCAACAAGTTAAAATATTACAAGGAAAAATTAAAGATCTACAAGGGGGAGCCACAACAAAGACATACGCTCTTGAAGATATATGTCCATATCCCTTCGATTGACATCTCAACATGATCCCATTTCCTAAGCATTGTGAAATCCCAAAGTTTGATAGTTATAACGGGAAATCGGATCCAATTGACCATATTAGGGACTTCCAGAACATGACTCTAGAGTTTTCTCATGAGGATACATACTTAATGCGCTTGTTTCCTAGAAGTCTTGGAGGCCAATCTATGGAATGGTTATCAAAAATCACACCGCCTGTCAAAACATTTAAGGAATTAATGAACAAGTTCATATCAAAATATTCCTATAACACAACACCAAATAAGCATGATTGATCTATGCAAGGCTAAGCAAAAACCTGGTGAACCATTCATCACATTTCTTCAAAGATGGAGAAGATTGTTCGCTAGATATCCACGTCATGTTCCTAAAAAGGAAAAGATCACTACCTTCATAAACAACTTGGATCAAGAGATGAGTTATCATCTAAATCTTCATTGTCCTCCCTCTTTTTAGAAAATGATTGAAAATGCAATCACAATTGAAAGTGCATTAGTCTAGAGCAGAATAATCAAACTTGATAGAGACAATCCTAGCTCCTCAAATCACCACAATGACAAATATAAGTTTTGGACTCGCAACAAAAATGTGGTGAATGATGGTGTTGTAGATGCACATCATGTCTCACCTAAGCTAGTTGTTCTTAGTGTTCCTTGCAACAACTTCAACTCGGTTGCAAATCAAGGAAACAATCCTCCTCCTCCGAGGAATAACCAAAATCCAACTTTTGTTCCAAATCAAAATAATACCGACAATTAAGGGTATCCTGGAAACAACAATAACAATGCCTTAGGAAATACATCAAACACGAATCCACAATGATCTTCATTTTTTTCCAACAGAAGAACTTTTACTCCGTTGGGGCAATCTATGGAATGTACCCTTAAAGACTTGATGGCAAAGAACGTTATTACCCTACCACCTCAACATACCTTTGAACCCAGTGTGAAGCCGCCATCGTGGAATCATACGTACTATTGTGAATATCATAGATGTAAAGTCCATCGTACAAATAATTTCCAAGCCTTGAAGAATGCTATTCAAGATTTAATCGACAAAGACATTGTCACAATAGAAGGGAACCAACAATCAAATGAAGACCACCAAGAATTTTGAAATCCTTTGCCCAGCTATCAAAAGGGTGAGTCTTCTAAAAAAAATGTGAATCATATCGATGAGCATATAATCAATCATATCTACACTAATGACGAGAAGGTTAATGTTATAAAAGTCAAAGAGAAAGCGGAATATGGAGAAGTTAACATAACAACAAGGGCACAAGCTAAAGTTGTCCTAAAAGGTGCTCCTTCAAAATCCATTGTGCCACTGCCTCAACATCGAGATGATTTAATCAATCAACTTGGAAAAACTTCTGCTCAAATCTCTATTTTGCAACTTCTGAAGATTTCCCCAGTGCATAAGGAAATTCTAGACAAATCCCTCATTGAAACAATTGTATCTGATGATCTGAATGTGGATCAATTTCAAGCCATGGTGGGACATTTTTCCTCACCCACATTCCTTTCATTCTCTAAAAAAGATGATGTTTCCATGACACATCCCCATAATTCATCATTATACTTAGAAGTCATGGTCCACAAGTTTCGTGTCAAATGGGTTCTAATAGATGGAGGTGCTGGTTTGAACATATGTACCATAAAATTAATTTGGGCTTTAGGATTTTCTAAGGATTCCATTGATCCTAGAAGAAATATTACTATTAAATCCTATGATGATGAGGAAAGAGAATCCAAGGGTTTAATCATGTTACCAATAAGAGTGGGACCTATTATCAAAAATACTTTCTGTCAAGTATTAGATCGTGATCTCACATACAACATCTTGTTGGGTCATCCTTGGATCCATGAAATTCAAGTTGTACCATCTACATATCATCAATGTCTTAAGTTTCCTTATGACAAACAGGAGATCATGATATCACCTGATAATTCTCACAGTCAAACTTGTGCTAACATCAAAGCTAGTCAAGACACTTTGGTTCCCAACAATTGAGAAGCACCTGCTAGTACTTCTCCAATAGTTGATACACAAATTAGATAGCTAACCAAAAGCTTTGACAAGCAACTATGGTTCAAGGATAATGGAGTAGGAGAATATTCTCTCTATCTGGCTAATCTTCCTATGTCACCTCGGTCACATGGACAACCTTCTATCACACAACATCAGATATTTGTAGCATCAACATCAACACAATCACCGACAGAACCAATCACAAAGTTTAATAGAAAATTTATCAAGGAGAAATTCCCGATGGAAGATCTTGAGGATAGCGAAATACTAAAATGGCTCTATAGAGATGAAGGTGAAGTTGACAAGTTCTAAATGTCAAGATACCAACAGATCAATATGGTAAAGGATGCTCAATCATGCAAAAGATGGGCTATGATGGTAATGGTCCTATCAGAAATAGAAAAGGAGTAGTTGAGCCTATTCACCTACTAGGACTTGCTGCAAAAGATAAAATAGGACTAGGCTATGATACTAACTCGAAAGAAATAACATCGAAACAATTGAATGATACTATACTTACATTGCAAGAAAGTTCTGGTCCAAGGGAAGCATGCTTGACAATAATTCATAATTTCATCTATAATAACTCTAACACAGACTCTGGAGAATACGAATGGGATACCATGCATAATGATGAGTTCTGGAGGGATAAACAGGTTGATGTGATACACAACTATACCCCAACGCTAATCAAAGGAGAAGGATTAGGGACCCAACCACATAGATTTTAACTACAACGCGACCATGATTCTAGTGATACCAAGTCAGATTTAATCGAACAAGACTATCGTGAGGATAATACCATGATTGATCTACCGCATACCTCGGATCCTACGGACACTTCCGTTATGACCATAACCATAGCCGATTTCATGCAGCTTAATGACCTGCTACCGCTAATACATCCCAATCTCATCGATTGGGATCTATCTGAACCTCTTGATATACCTATGTTTCCAACCGATGAATCTATCGTAAACTTCCTTTCCGAAGATGACATAAATGATGTTCCACTAGTGATTTTTGGCATAAGGAGAGTGTCAAGTCTCCTAGCTGCAAAAATAAAAATAAAAAAGAAAGATCTAATGGTGAAAACCAGAATCTGGGAGTATTAGATCAAACAAAAGATAAAACAAAGAGTGTATCAGATGGTGAAAACCTTTTTAAGGCACCAGATGATGGGATGCTTGACACTCTCCCAGATCACTATCATGAGTGATCACCTATCTTGGTTGAGCCTACAAAAGCAGTTAATCTTGAAACTATAGAGAAACTGAGGATTCTACAGTTAGTTGCATCAATGACAGATAAAGAAGTACCTGATTTCATGGAATTTCTTAGAGAAAATCAAGTCAACTTTGTCTGGTCTTATGTAGACATGCTAGGTCTTGATATTGATCTTATAATGCATCACTTGTCTATTAAACCAGGAGTAAAACCTGTGAAACAAAAACTGAGAGAGATGCATCCTTATGTGGCACTACTAGTTAAAGAAGAACTTAAGAAACTCCTCGATGTGGGATTTATAAGATCAGTTGACTATGCAGAATGGATCTCCAACATATTTCCTGTATCCAAGCCTGACAAAAGTGTTAGAGTATGCACAGATTTCAGAGATCTTAATAAGGCATGTCCTAAGGATGACTTCCCTCTTCCAAGCATTGATACTATAGTTGATTTGACAACTGGCCATTCCATGTATTCACTAATGGATGGTTTTTCTGGTTATAACCAAATCAAGATTGCACTCGAAGACCAGGACAAAACAACTTTCACATGTCCCTGGGGGACTTATTGTTGGAACGTCATGCCATTCGGTTTAAAGAATGCTGGGGTTACATATCAAAGAGCTATGACTACAATTTTTCATGACATGATGTACACATTCATGGAAGATTATGTCGATGACATATTGGAAAAAAAATACACAAGAGAAGGACATCTTGAGATATTATCCTAAATATTTGCAAGGTTGGAAAAGTTCAAAGTTCACCTCAACCCTAAGAAATGTGTTTTTGGAGTCACATCTGGAAAAATATTGGGATACATAGTTTCAACAAAAAGAATTGAAGTAGATCCCGCCAAGGTACAAGCAATCATGGAAATGCCTCCATCAAGGAATATCAGTCAGGTGAGATCACTACAGGGACGACTCCAATCTATATGAAGATTCATTGTACAACTAGCAGATAAATGTTTACCTTTCACACATCTACTACATAATAATGTTCCTTTCAAATGGGATGATAAGTGTGAAATGGCCTTTCAACAAATCAAGCAGTACTTAATGAACCCACCAGTTCTGGTACCACCAAATCCAGACAAACCACTCATCTTATACATTGCTGCAACAAAGACATCTTTGGGGGCATTGTTAGCACAAGATGACTCTA
>VDFB02270651.1:159023212-159051543 GCA_007258455.2 Sequoia sempervirens
ATAATGTGGAGATCTCCTAAATCTGCCCTAGCACATTGTCCTCTTTCGCACTATGTTCATTACTCTAACTGCTAAGGTTTTGCATTTGACATCTTTAATATCTTCATGATAGTGGCTTTTAAATAGATCTCAGTCTTTGCTTTAATCTTTATTGTGGTAACCCTTGAGTTCCATAATCCACCTTCAATCTCTTCTAAGAACATTGTCTTAAGCTAGACTACATAGTATGCATATAAAGCAAGTCATTCATACCTACCATTGTTTCAAACCACCACTCGCTACCTTGCTTAAAATGTTGCCTCCATAAGCACAATAGCATGTTTTAAAATCATGGTTTCCGGTGATTGACCATTAAGGTCACTACTTTCATCAAGATACAATGAAATGTTTGTCTTCAAACTTAAGGCATTATGCAAGATAACATTATGAATTGTTTGTTGTGTACAATTTGATTTTCTTACACATTTACTGCTTTGGTAACTGCCTTTAAGACTAGATATTGCACCATTAGTTGCAATCTCAAACAACTCACTCATTATCACTTGAAGATTCCTTTCATGAGTATCCTTGCATAAAATCAAACTATGCCCTATAAACTACCTACTTACTTACTAATGTAGGGGACTCATGTTTCATGGTATTTTGAGTTTTATTTAGAAGGGGTTAATATGTGGCATTTTTATGTGCAAGAAGAATAGATTGTGATGCAATGTCTGGGTATGGACGGTTCAGGAAAAATTAGATTGCTATCAATGTCATAACCAGGTTGGATTATACCTTGAGTCGGTGTGAAACACTTTTAGGTGTTTTCGCTCAAAAGCAGAACTTGTGTGTAGGAATTCCCAAATATCCGACAGAGGAAGTTCTGACATTCTAAAGATAAAATCATAAATATGCTTATCTAGTTTTTGATCCAACCTGACATCTTTAATATCCGATAGAGAAAGTTTGTACACTCTAAAGATAAAATCATAAATATGCTTATCTAGCTTATGATCTAATTTTAGGTCATGAATATCAAACAGAGAATTTTATTGGTCCAATTGGAGATCCAATTTCAGGTCGTAGCTCCGATAGAGAAAGTTCCTACATTCTAAAGATAAAATCATAAATCTGTTTGGTCCAATTTGAGGTCCAATTGTAAGGATTTGTCTTTTTAATTATACTTTTTGACATTTGTCTTGATACAAATTTTTACTTTAGAATTATGGTATTTATTTTCTTCTAATGTTTTCAACCCCTTATTTCAGGGAAGAGCTCTGAAGATGGTTCCTTCAGATGGAGACTACACTTTTCCACTATAGGTTCCATCTCGAAACACCAGAAGCTCAGGTACTGTCATACTCAAGTACATCAGAGTTTGAGGTTACCTTGTTCTCCTGGATACAAAATGTTTTCCTTCAATCCCTCTTAAGCAACATTCACTATTATGGATTTCATCATTGTACCTTTCATGCATTCAATTTAATTTGTTATGTGGAAACATGTTGTCTTTATTTTTGCAAGTGATAACTATTGTGTAAGCTTTTAATCTACATGACTACCCCTCATGTTCAATTTTTGTGACTGTTATGATGCTTGGGATTGCTTACTTTTAACTAGACTGTTAGTGAAAACTATCTTGGAATCCTTGATGAACAATTTTGTCAGAATCATGGCTATGTTGATAGTGGAATGTTCTTATTAATAAGGATAAATCTTTATCAATAAGGAGATTACCAATTACCAACATACTCCACTATCCTTGTAAAGATTGATCTTTAATGCTTCATGGATAGTTTACTTGTGATTATCCTTCTCAAATGAAACAATAGGGCAGCAGGCTGGGCTCAACCCTTGTGGGAGCCACATTTCACCCCACATGCTCTAACTAGATAAAAAAAACAACCTAATTTTATCTATACCTGCACAATGAGAAAACAGTTAGATAAAACTGAGCATATGATAGATATGTTTGATAACTTTCTTGTTTTCCTGGACATCTATGGTATGCAAGTTATTTGAATGCACATGATGATCAAATTATATGTTTATAGATGTATGCACATATTTTGACTGGTGATCCTTCATTGCTCTAACAACACTCTTCTCACTCAAATGCAGGGAACCTAGGAGCAGTAAGGAAGACATCAACTTGGAGGCTTGGAAAAGTGGAAGACTGAAGATGATGCAGAACAAAGCAACCAGGATTCGTCATTGAGGCAATGACGGGTCCCCTTTCTCTTTATGTACTGCACTTTTCTCTTTTGTATCTATAAATGTATAGTTTTCCAATTATATGCATTCAAATAGTTAGTTCCATGGCTTGTGTTAAACAACATACATTTACATTATTAATAAAGACTACATTTTTTAAAGGATTGTGCAATCTTTCCTATATTATATGCATCTACACAAGTGCAATCTAGTAATGTAAGCTTCTGATTTTGTTTATGCACATGAATGTAATGTAGTAGAAATAAAAATGTACCTTACTCTTCAGTTGAAAATCACAAAAGCTCTACTTGATTAAGCTATAAACTTTTGTGTCTTCACGAACATATGTTGATACAAAATGAATGGAAGAAGCATCCAAGTAATCCTAATTTTTTCTGCCAACAATTCATACCAAAGATTGAACAATTTAATGATATTGCAATACATAATTTGTGATCAATTCCAAAAAAGGATATAAAATTCATGGAAAATCCTAACCTGGGAATTGGACATTCCAACAGGTGACTAACATCTTCTTATGGTCATTCATTTACATTGTCAAACCAGGGAACGTATACTTGAAATGGAGCAGCACTGTATGTGCACTAAGAACCAGTTTCAGTCACAATTTATTAGAAATAAATGCTTGGAAGGAATTTTACTTATGCTGCAGGAATGTAACGTAAAGTCTTCTTAGCTTAAGCGTAACTTAATCAAAACAAAAACCATGAAAACTATTACTAAGAAACAAACTATGAACTGGCCTTATGCTGTAGGAACAAACACAGGGATGGATTCTCGATGCTGCAAGAACAATATAAGACTGAGTTTGCTCTGAAAATTTCAAGAATGAAATCTAACTTATAATCAACAGAAGATAAATAACTAACTACAGATACTCACTAAGTGGCCCCCCTTAGCAAGCATCAACCAGTTATGCAAGAATTGAACTCAAAACTTCATAAGCTTTTATTCATAAAATTGGAATCATATACATTGATTGCTCTGCTTATAAGAAAAGTAACACAAAACATTGTCTCTCATTATAATACTAACTTTTACACTCTCTGTTGCTCACTCGTGCAGGATGAGAACTTATTTATATTAGAAAAGCAACTAACTACCTAACTCTAATAGAGAAAGATGTGGACATAAATGCATGCAAAAACTGAGGAACAAACTTCTCATAAATGAAGACATATATGTTCAACACGATTCAAAGAGAATTTAGTATTCCACCCTTCCTAGATTAATGATCATTTAGATTTCCTCCCAACGACTTGGTCAGAGAGTCTTTGCTAGAACAACTTCCTCGATGCCATGTTAGAAATGGACTTTACTATAGGGTCGAGATCTGTTGCGCTTGACTGGTTCATGCTCCCTTCAACAACCTGCGATGCACATGGCGACAGAAGTGAAAGAAAGCACGTGTGGCAAATAACATGATACACATTCATTAATCACATATTAAATCCAATTCATTATCCAAAAACCACACACATTATATCAGTCATTCGGGAGGTCAAACAGGGCAATTAATACAGACACATAGAGATGTTAAGCTGCAGGAATATAGGAATGTATTGCTACAGGATACTACCCGATTTTAGATAAAAAGTATTTAATCAAAGAGTTAAAACAACCATTAGCAATAAGAGTAAGGGTATTAAAAATACATCATAACATTCAAATTATGAGCATATTCAAGCTCATCAATTTGTATCGACACAAATAATATTACTGAATCATTTCAAAGTTTAGGCCATAAGAATCATCCTTTTTTAAACATGGATTGTGTTGCAGCCAAAATTTTATCCTAATTATTTCTTCATACTTCCATTTTCACGCATCTCTTACATCCACCATATGCATAGAATTCTTGTCATAATAACTTAAATTTAATAAAATCCCTCAAGTGAGCTTCCAAATAAAACCCTTGATCACAACATCAAAGTGTATTCCTCCTTTGAAATACTCCTATGATCGCTCATAGCATATCTCCAAGACAACACCATGTCGGTGAGAGTCACTCCAAAGTCTCCTTGACATTAGCACAAAACATAGATTATAAATGTAGATGAGACACCCCTATGTCGAAGAGACTTATTTATATGTCTCGTCGACGATGTAAAATAGTGAAATGTCAACAAGATACGGGCATATCAAGGAGAGAATCATTTATTTCACATCAACAAGATATATCTACAAGTGCTTGGCGAAACACAACTCTTGGATATAACAAAGTAATTGTCAATGAGATAGTGGCATATCAGCAAGAGACATTAACTTGTCTCATCGACACCAGCAACCAACATCGTAGGAACATAAGATCTAACGTCGATGAGACATTGAGATATCGGTAAGACAAATAAGATTGTCTCATTGACACTCTTCAAGTAATGATCAAAAGCATACACTGCTATACCATCGGGAACATGAGAAACATATGCAGTAGAGTGGTATACACTGCAACACAGCAATAAGAAACCTTGATCAAGGCAGTTGCGGTAAACAACAAAAGGGAAGGGAAAAACACCACCATACCTACATATCGAAGAAACAATGGGCATTTTAATTAAAAGTCTCTTTGATTGTTATGAAATGATGATTATTCTGATTGATGTGACTAACAAAAATATTGATGAGACTACCACTATTAATGAATAACTTGATCATAAAGGTGGTGCGAGCTCCATTTATGAACCAATGCTAGATGAAGTGTCTTGAAATTTGATAAATATGACCTCAAAGAAGTTGAAATCACTGTGAATTGTAATTGAAGGATTTGGAGAACCAAGTTGGACGGTAGTAGGCAGTTGGAAATTTGCAGCATTTATCCAAGTAAGTGGTCTAGACTTAGCTCAAAGTATTTTCTCAGTAAGTAGATGAAATCATTGCATGAGTAGGGATGAGATGAAAAAAACCCAGGCAAATAGAAAGAAAAAAGATAGAAAACTGAAGCTAGGCAATTGAATCAAGACTTAATCGATCAGTGTCCTGGGTCTGGGCCAAAATCTAGAAGAAGAGCACAGCTTAACCATCGTGTGTGACATTAGAAGATAAAAAAAAAAATTGGGAGTTGTATGGACTCTATGTAGGGGTTGCGACCTCTTTATTTATCATTATAGGAAGAAATTATAGAAGAGCCCAGTGTCAAACTCGTGGAATTTGAATTTGGGTAAACTTGTAGTACCCAACATATTTTTGATCATAGATTTAATCAAGGTGTTGGCAAAGAATTACAATTCGAAGATGAGATCAATTCATTTGCCTGATGGGTCATAGTTCATGGTCATAAAGCGAGATTATATTTCCATGATTTTTCAGCTAGACACTTCCCTAAAAACAAAATTATGAATCAGAGACTCGTTGGAGGAATACCGCACCATGGAAACAAGTTACAAGAGGTGGAAATTTCCTCTACATAGGGTTAAAGGTGCAGGTAACCAAACTAGGAGGTTCTCTAGTGAAGATAAGCCCCCATTCTCTTTGGCTTTGTTTGAAGAATACTTTCAATACACTTATTACTCAGCTGGTCAAGTACTGCGAATTGCTCCCATGGTTTTAGACACAGACATCCAGAGCCATAATTCCTGACCCTATGATTATGCAAAGTATTTATCAGCGGCCATCAATAATGCCCTCAATATCATCAAGAATGATAGTGAAGCCATTAATTTCAAGCACTATTTTCTTTTCATGTACATGATATTATACAAAGGGCAGGTGATGGGGATATGGGGTGAGGAATTAAGAATAAAAGACTTAGATAATGATGGAAATTCAAGGCCTATACAAATGTGGACATCTGTGTGGGACAACAGGTGTGGGAGGTCCCACTACCTATATTTTGAGGAATATTTTGTCAAACCACTATTCAAGATGCTAGGCCACAAATGTGACTACAACCTGTCCCTAAAGATCTTAATATTTCTCTGACCAAAAGATATGGGTCATGAAGCAGGGATAAATCACAATTAGGGGGACTGGTACATGTTTGGGGATTGTACTGTTATTAGGGTTTATGGATTTGAAGTTGCACCTTATTCGCTGCCTAAGATTGTGCCAGACAGAGTTGCTTATTTAGAGATCATAAGGAAATTTTTATTTTCAGCTTTCATGCATTTAAAGAGCTATGGGAGGAAGACTTTCATGCCTTCCACTTTATGCTTTGGTGATTTCACTATTATATTTGATTCAGGCTATGACTTGGTTAGTGGTAAACTGGATTATTATGGCTTGTCGGTTGGCAACAAAAGGGAAAAGTCTGATCTTGAACACTTCATTTGTGATGCCAATTTTTTTTAGAAATTGAAAGGGTATGAGCATAGTTTCCTTTTAGAAGATTTCATCATTGTGAAGAAAAACAAAACATGATGAGAATGAATGCCTACAGTAGGGTTATGATGGTTGAGGCTTGGAAGGTTAATAATAACCCAGGCTATGTAGGGGCTTTCTCTGAGGTACGAGATCCCATAAAAAGAATTGAATAGTTAATCCTCCATGAAAAAGAACTGATAAGAGATGTGCCACTTGTGGCATTTGAAAGAGGAAGGGGCATTGGTCCTAGGAGGCAAGTAGAAAATATCACACCACTAGATCACTTATCACCTTAGCCTACTCCTGAAGTGATATTTTCAGTTGGTTCCCCATCCATGGAAGAAGATAACACTAAGGAGGAAGAAGAAGTATTGTAGTTTAATGCTCCTAGTGTACCCCAATATGAGATACCATTGGAAAGAAGTGTGATCACCTCTAAAGCCTCTAATGAGCTATCAGATGATGTGAGGCATCGTGCAAGTCAAGAATTTGTTGTTGATGATACTTTTGTGCAAACCCCTGAATTTAAGTCCTTTATATATGAGTATAAAGGAAGACTAATAAGAGAAAGGTTAAAGGAAATTGACCCTGAGAAAGAGGCGTATGCCTTGAAAGAGTTGCAACATGATGTTGATAGGGAAATGAGAAACATGACTGCTGAGAGAGCAAGAGCATTATTGCAAGAAGCTAGAGTTATGCTCCTTCTTGGGTGGGATATTAGTTCAACCATTGTGTTTGACAACTTTTTTAAGAGAAAGAATAAATTTTTTCAAATAATAGATGAAGCAAGTGATAGGGTTTATACAGGGTCAGGGTACAATCTTAATAATACCACTTTGCAAATTTGGGCTCTTTACCCCCTAGGTAAGAAGCCTTCTCTCATTGACCATGATCAAATTTTTGGACATTTCCTGGTGCAAAGAGTAGGGGAGACAGATCCCTTGGAGACTGTTGACTTGAATGTGAATGTAGCCAAATTCACCAAAGCCTAGATCCAAAAGCTAGTAAGAGATAACCAATGGCTGATAAAGGAAAATGACAGGTTGAAACAAGAATTAACCAACTACAAAGATAGGTTGCCTGCTTCTCCAAGGCTTTACTCTCCTTTAATTGAACATGAAAGAAAATTGTTAGAGGCCATGTATGAGACTAATCAATGGAAGCATAAATTTGAAAAGGCTCAAAAGGAATAGGAAGAACTAAAAAGAAAATTGAAGGCTACTACTTTTGAAGTAGCATCAAGGATAATTTGTATGAAATTCAAAGATATGTGCCAAAATGTAGATGGTGTCTGGCATGCTCATAATGGAACATACAAGGCCCTCATGGAGCATGGAAGACTGCTTGATAGGATGAAGGAAATGGAATCCCATATCAAGGAAAAAGATGGAGATAATAATGCTTTGCTCCAAGAATGTCAGAGCCTCATGAATACACATGAAAACTTCCAAAATATCTTGAGATAGGAATTGAGTGACTTCAACTAGCCACTATGTATGGCCATGCTAGATTTCTTTGAAGAAACAGATTTGAAGGATCAGGAAACTTGGAAAAATGAGATATCAAAATATTTTCTAGGCATCCTTGATGAAATCAATGATGAGGATGTGGTACTCAGGAAAACGCATAAGTAGCTTGGGAGGATTGTTGGATTGGATAATATAATAATAGACACTCCACAGAATGCAAACACTTATGCCCAAGAGAAATACATTGATCACATGTCAAAGGTTAATTTGTTCCTTGCACAAGTTGTATGAGGAGGTAGTCAGAGTATGGTTGTTGTGGATGCATTAACATGGTGCTTGAGCCTTGAATAGATCTTAGGTGGTCACGGGTGCTTGCTGATGGTTAACGGACTGTGGTGCATCCAACAATAAACTTTTTTTAAGTTTCTATGTTATGTTAATTATACTTTAGTTAAGAAATGATGTAACTTTTGTGAACGAACCTGAAGCTTGTTGCTTCTCGTACAAATAGGGAAACTAAGGTCCAATTTTGATCATCATATCATCATCATTTCAATCCATTAGAATAGATACTAGACCATCTCATCAACTTATTCATATCAAAAGAACTCATGTTATGTATGTTTATATTTTGAGAAATATAATGGAGTAGTTACATTATAACTCGTAATCCATTTTCAGTGTTCAATTGTTGTGTTGATTTTTAGGCTTATTTATTGCTTTGTTGTCTGTAAAGTGGTCTTTTCAAGTTGTTTAAATCTGCAAGATTTATCAGTGCACATTTTTTATTACTATGTGGATGCTTTGATTGGTTTTAGATAGTTAGGTGTGAATTAAATTTCTTTCAAATAATTTACTTTAATTGGTTCATATTAAGGATTAAAGTGCTCTTAGAGATTGGCACACTCTTATGGTCTAAAAACTTGTGTTTTTGAGACCCAACAGATTGCAAATAACTCTAAAAATTTAAAAGTCTATGAAATAGTGTATATATTCTTGTACTTGTAAATATTCTTGTATATATTCTTGTACTTGTATATTCTATGAAACATTCCTTATTTTCTATAAAATAGTGTATATATTCTTTTACTGTTATGTCTATTAAAGAAAATAGAGTTTGAATAAAAAATGCTTCACCCTTTTTTGTAAGTTAGTATGTGGATTATTGTTTAAGGAAAAATCTTATAGTGTTTACATTTTCAGTTTACTAGTTTCAAATCTTTGTTTTCTATGTATATAAAATTGTATGTGCTCTTTATCTCTAATGACATAAAACGACAATGTCATCAGAATCAGGGTTTTCAATTTTAGCACCATCATTGTCCACACTTTTCATATCCTATTCACTTTTAAGTACAATCATCAAAATTTTATTTTTATTTCTTGTCCTAGTTAATCTTGATTCCTTTTAGCGCAACACAGTAGGTTGCAAGTTAAATTTCAAACGTTTTCTTTGCATTTTTTTTATATATTATTTTCTAAGTGCATCATTATGTAACAACAATTTCACTTATGAGATATACAGTAAAAATAAATGAAAGCACATGTTTTCTTTTTCAAGGGAGATGTATGGTGAATACCCTATGTCTTTCAGATAAGTGTGCAAGCGAAATAAGACATAACTGATTGAATTTGATTTTCTATTGTACAATTGTTTTTTTATGTTCTTTTTACTTTTTGCATGTGGATTACCCTCAGAAACAGACTACTTATATTTTCTTAAATGAAGCATTTACATTTCCTATCTACAAAAGGAATTTATTGCTTGACAACAGGTTCGTGAACTTCATACAAATTAAGATTGGTGTAAAAGGCCATCCCCGCAAATGTTGCTTGGTCTAGAATTATAATGGAAAATAAAAAAGCTTGCTAGGAGAATAAAATAGGTTTTCAATTATCCAAATACAACATAATATTACTGAAGCATTTCAAAGTTTAGGCCATAAAAATTATCCTTTTTTAAACATGGATTGCAAATAATTCTAAAAATTTAGAAGTCTTGGTCATTAACATTATTGTCTACTACAATGTCGTTTAGTGTATCATTGTAAATGTTCATATGTTCTTTCAAGTATTTAATATTATCATCGTTTTCATCATCATTGAAATTTGACTGTAGACCATCTATATTGTTACCAAATGTATTTGGATCATCATTTTCTATACCATACATATTGTTGTCTTCCATAACATCATCTAACTCTGGATTGTTGTCTTCACGTGCCTGAACATAAACATCTTCAACATCATCATGGATGTCAATTTCTTCGATGTTCTCTAATCCCTCTCTCTCATTTTGTTGGCCATCATTGTTTTGCTCAGTATCCACTAATGCATCGTCAAATACATGCCTTAATCTTCGATCATAATATATGACAAATATCCCTTTCAGGTCCAAAATATCTTGATAGAAAATATTTGCACATGAACGACATGCATATATTAGACATATGTTATAACAATTTTATTGATTAATAAACACATGTATATATTCACAATAAGCTATGAATTAATAGATTAATGATCACTATCGCTTCTTGTTTGAGTTAAAGAAATACCTGCTCACAATGAACTAGTAGAACATAAGGCTCCTTATCCTTCGGTAGGAATGATGAGGAATCTATAGAAAAAATCCACTATGGGTATCATGTCTTAATGTCCTCTCAAATTCTTCATACCATCTACATGTAAAAATACAACATTTAAAAGAGCAGTAATCCAACTCAATAATTTCTTGTATTTTCCCAACATATTTTATATTCCCTTCAATTATATTCTTATCTTTTGAGCTTGATTAACTAGATTGCTTGAAGTCAACCATGATGCCACAATCGAAGGGTTGTCTCTTTATGTCTACACTTTCTACACGATAATGTCAACCATATGCCCACATTGTTGGATATTTCCTCACTTGTGAAAGACCATTTATTTCAGTGAAAACAAATATAATGATGCATATTAAAATAGTTAATACTGTCAAAACCGTAAGGAAGCAATATTTTGTAAAATTCCAACTGTACCTTTCTTTCACATCCTCTAGACACATTGATTTCATCTTCTGTTATGTTTGAATCTGTACCTACATCTTCTATTTGATTTTCAATTTGTTCAGTAACCCATTCTAGTGTGCAATATTTGCCCCATTACCTAAGCAGATGAATGGGAAGTGGAGTATTCCTTGGGTTCAATCTCTTAAACTATCTCCTTGCTTCTAACACTTCTCTCTTTTTATCATACAAATCAATCCATTTGTTCATAAAGTCCATGTGGTACAGAATGAACTTGTCGATTATATAACTTTCATCTACACCTATTACATGTCAATAGGTTTATTTCAAACTCCAAATGTCATGCTATTGATTTGACAAATAAATTACAGAGTAAATTAATGATTGTAAGAAAAACAACCACACTGATCGTGTATTTACTTACTAATTTCTACTTCAACACCATTAGATTGTGGTTTTCCTCCATAAATAATATCTGATGCTCGTTCTTCATCCCAAACACGTGGGCCATCTTCAAAATCCTTACCAAGGAATTCACACAAGAAGAAAAATGCTTCATTCAATACATACCCTTCAGCCATGCAACCCTTTGGATGTGCCTTTTGTCAGACATATCTTTTAAGAGTTTTCATATACCTATCAAAGAAAAACATCCACCTCATTGATATGACACACGCCAATTTAATTTCATCAATTAGATGTATAATTAAATGGACTTGTAGGTCCATGAAACTTGTAGGGAGCTCCTTCTCAAATACACATACAATTTCTACAATTTTCTTCTTCCACTTTGGCACTTCAGATTCATGGATTTCCTTGGAGGTCACCCACCTAATATAAGAATAGTAAATTAGTATGAACCTTTAGTCATAAATTAAAATACAATATAATATCTCTATGTCTCTCACACATGAACATTTCATATAACCACATACCTTGTAAATGTTGACAATCGACTTATGACATTCCTTAAGTTAATTGTAAGACAAGAATTCCCCCTAATTGCCAATGGCATGATTGCTATCAAACACATTTATGAAAAGGTAATTAGTATTTTTTTATCACACAACAAAATATCAAAATAAATTTAGTGCTTAATCAATGTACCGGTAAATGTTAAATGTTGATATATAATACCTTCATTAAATTATGAAGATCATGTGTTTTAAATCTTGTGATATGTCCATCAACTATAAAAGCTTTAGCCAATGATGACCCATAGCCAGTAGGTGTTCTTATTGAATGGATGACATTTTTTAGTTGGTCTAACTCCTTTTTTTTTTCAAAATCCATGGAGCTTTTGCATATGTTTCATTTTCCCTATTTGACCACAAATGTTTTCTATCAAATTTGGTAAGCGAAAGAGCAATATCTCTCCTCGAAGACAAGGTGTCCTTGTCTTTGACTGTTATATGTTGAAATATAGAATATGGGACATTTTTGAAGATTTGCATAGGATCTAATAGGTGAGATATTAATAGATCCTTCCAATAAGGGAGCTTATAAAATATGGATTTCCTTTTCATTCCTTCTGGCATATTAACTACAACTTGTTTTGGTTCTTCAATTGAATCACCCTGATCAAAAAAATCCTCCCAAGCTTTCAATTCAGCATCTTCATACTTCTTAAGCCAATCACCTAGACCCATAATCGTGGGAGGGCCTCTATTTTCAAATTTTCCATCAAATTGATTCTTTAGGCGATTTCTAAACCTATGATCTAGTGGTAGAAAAAACTTGTTTGCGTAAATAAATTTATGTAGATCTTTAGAATACCGCCCTTGAAATTTTTCTGCACATCTTGGACGTGCAGATATCTGCTTTTTTTGAACCCCTATAATTCAATAAGTAATGTTAATAACATAAATTTTTTTTGTATAATTTAACTAAGTATGAAAGTTGGGATGAAAATAAATTATGAGTGTAAATACGTAAATATTTTATCTTACCAGAACAAACACCAAGTCCTAGGAAATCATGAATAGTCCAACATAGCACACCATACAACATGAAGGACCTATTTGGAGGACGTGATATGTCATAAATTCTTATGCCTTTCCATAGCAGCTGCATCTCATTAATAAAAAGGTGCACGATAAACATCCATGTTTTAACTTGATGTTTTCTTGGAACAATAAGAGTTAGCATAAGGTGCTCCTTTCTAACACTCATCCATGGGGGAATATTGTAAACTTTCAATCCAACTGGCCAAAAACTATAATTTGAGCTCAAGAAAGAGAATGGGTACACTCCATCAATTGCAAGACCAAACCTGATACTACGGGGTTCATATTTGAATTTTGTTGGCCATTTTTCCTCTATGTTTCATTGCTTTGGAGTCAGCTGGACTTCACATGAATCCTATTGGCCCACAATTTTCATTGCACCAAAATATCAACTTGTTAATGCCTGATACAACTACCAGAGTTAACAGATCCATGGGAGGCAGTTAGTCCATGTGACGAATCTCGAGGGGAGTGCTGACCATCTGCCAACAAACGCCCCCTCAGCATTACCTAAGGGGATTCAAACTCAACACCTTTGGCTCTAATACCAATTGTTGGAAACAAGCAACATTGAGAGGAGGGGTGAATCAGTGTTGTGCAAAAATTTAATTTTATTATTCTAATCTTTAACTCACTTAACCATTCAACAAAAGAAATATGGATGAACAAAAGAACACAATCACAATACAGAACACCAGGATTTTTATGTGGAAACCTTATTACGGGAAAAACCACAGTGGATGGCCAATCCACAATATAATATGAGTATACCCAAAAGAAGGTTTACAAAATGGGAATGCACTTGCATTCAGGCACACTGCCTAGAGCTCATTGCTCAAATAAGATAGGCTCACTACCATAAAAATGATTTGGATTGAATCCAAAAGAGTGAATTGATAGAATAGCATCTACAATGCTTGATTACAATTTTGGTTAAGCTCTTTAGTCAATCTTCTATCCTTCTAACTGATTCAAAAATTTTGCTCTGTTCTACACAAACTCACTCTGCCAAAAACTTTAATGCACAAGTGAAACTATGCATAATCGCCTAACGCCCTTCTTATAATCGCAACACACTTTTGTACTTATTACACACTTCAAATGATATAACTGGTTACTTATATATATCTGCATCAAGGATCTTGTCATTAAAAGTTGGTCTCAAATAAAATAAAAAATATTCTTCATGTGTCACTACTGAGTTTGACTCCATTTTTTGAAAAACATTCATCGGTCGTTCAACAAACATTTGTCAGACAATCGAGGATATGACGAAAGAATTTTTGTCGCCATTTTTCGTCAAAATTCTGATGATGAATTAAACTTCAAAATAACAGCACAGATTCGTCGGTCATCGACATCATAAAATGACTTTGATGTTCATCGGAATATCGACGACAACTTTATGTATCCACCGACGAATTATAACCAAAATGCAATTGCAATGGCTGTTTCAAAGCGTTGAAACAACACCAGAAGTTTGTTGCCATTTTGACAAAATGGGCAAGGAGTTATGATGAAGCCTTCGTCGTAGCTATAGCAACTTCGTCAGACCTTTTCGGTGATTCGTTGGTGGCCTTCGTTGAAATTGTGATGAAACAATGAAAATTTTTACAACAAAATATTCGTTGGAATGTACCATCGCGGAAACTCTTGGTGATGACCACCGAAGCCAACCCATCGGTGAGAGATCAATCATTGACATAGGATAGAAAACTCACTCTGATAGTCCATGTCTTGCCGATGACTTCTGTCGGTAAGACAAATCCAATGTCACATCGATCTAACCTCTTCAGGAGTTTTAAATAGACCTACACCATGTCATCGTGCAGACTCTTGGCGATGACCACCAAAGCCAACCCATCGGTGAGAGATCAATCATCGACACAGGATAGAAAACTCACTCTGATAGTCCATGTCTTGTCGATGACTTCTGTCGGCAAGACAGATCCAATGTCACACCAATCTAACCTCTTCAGGAGTTTTGAACACTGTTGGTTATCAGCAAGACATTATGAGTGTCTCGCTAATTAAACAAGTGTCTAAGAGCAAGTAAACAGATGGAACCTATTAATTTTCTTATTTTGGGGTTCTTTAAATCATAGAATAGATACCATCTTCTTGTGTATAATGTGTTTATATTCATATTTGAAATTGAGACCAATTGTCATTGCACATTCCATTTTACTTGCACAAAGTATTCTATAAGAAATATATTGATAATTCCAAATGATTTATGGTGTTGTACAACTCTACCTATCATCACAGTTCTATTGTTCCCCCCTAGAGAATCCTGCAAAGACAAGTTTACAATACCAAGTCAAATAATATGAAAAAGACTTACTTCCATACAAATTAAATGATTATTCTCACAATGGCAATTGTCTAATCACAACAACAATTCCATGAAAGGTTATCCATGCTTCATAAGAGATGAATGATCATACATACAGACTGCAAGATGCATAGAAAAAGCATTACACTTGAGAACAACCAAGGGCTAACAAGGGAAGGAGTTAAGAAATGTCTGGATTGAAGAGAAAATGTGTAGGGAAAATGTTGAGCAGTGTCAAGAGAATAGAGCTTGTAGAACATATTCTTGACCTAATCAAGCTCTTGAACAACTTAAACAAAATTAAAATACTAACACATACATGAGACATGTAATGAACTTCCAATATCTGCTACCTTTTTCATTAATGCAGAGGTAGGTAAAGGAGAAATAATTCTAATTGTAACACTATTCATAGTCTAGTAAATTATGTTTGTAATTTGTGTTCAATGGACCTCAGTTTTATCATTATACTGCCCATCTAATACCATATTTTAATCCAGGGTTCAACTATCTGAGATCTAAAGAAGCACCTTCAATTAACCATTTAAAGTACTATAAAATAAGGTAAGACTTTTACTTGAGAAAGATTGGGTACACTTGTAGGATTAAAGTTCTTGCAATCATCAGGATTTATTGGCACACAGACACAACTTGCAACATATGAAGTAATGGATGACTACAAGTTAGTGAAATGGTCCTTAATATGTGACTGGTTTGCAAATTGATTGGTAGAAAATAAGGTTACAAACAGATCTACATAAAAATTATGAGGACAATCTACTATAATCATCAAAATAGATGAAAAGTGCAAAGGAAAGAGTCGAGCTACATCTCTAGAGCCTAAAAAACACATGCAAGAAACATAAAAAAAAGAACAAACCAGTTTTTGGATGAATACAAAATGGTGCCTTCAGCAAGTGATTCATATGCTTTCACACCTAACAGGACATTAAGAAGATTTTAGTCTTCCTCTGTGAAATTAACTACTTACAGAAAAAACCTAGAAACCAATATTATATACCTCCATGTCTAGTCGAGTGTAGGTATAAGAGAAAAGAACTTCCTCAATCCAATGCTGAAAAATATCAATGTGTGTATAGGTTTGTATTACTCAAAATATCATTTCACTGCCTAAGGAAAAATACCAAAGTGATGTTTTAAATTTTAATCTTCACATAGGCTCCCTTATTGCTACACATGCATATACAAGCATTATTCGAGCTCTAAGCTATTCAAATATTAAGGATTTAATTAGCTATAAGATGGAAAGTTGTTGTTTAGACATAATCCATCATCTTTTACATATCTTTATTCACTCTTAGTGCTTTAGATAAATTTGTGTAAATGAGACAAAAATGTGAATCTTTAATGATAAAGAAAATTCTTAAAAGGAGGGAAGAGAGAGCAAAGTGTAGGGGGCAAGAGAATGCTTGAATGTATAGCAAAGTATAACATTTTGATCATTATAACAATGAAACGAATCTTAAGTTTGAAGCATTAATATCATTTAGAACATTTATGATTAAGAATGAATGTAAGTAGAGAAATTTTTGCATACCTGCAGATGGTACAAAATTTCATGGTTAAGTGGAAGCCTCCCATCAACAACAAGATCCAAATATCTGTGTATCTATCTCAATCGAGCCTCTAAACCCTTCAAAGCTATCAATTTTTCCACTAACCTGTTATGCACAAAAGTCAAATTTTAGAGTTATGTCACCACTAAAAATAGAAGAAACAGAGCTTTGAAACCAAATCCACACACAACACAATGTGGTATTCATACAAAGCCATACAAACAAACTAAACTCAGAATATTGGAATGGAAACAACTTCAAATTATGATGCAGAGCATGGATTCAGGGTATAAAGAATCATTTTTCTGCCACCATAGTGGAAAGTTAGCACTTTCTTTCATCTTTGCATATTGGTTTGATGCTTCAAACGATGCATTTCTTATATTGAAAAGTGCATTACCTTATTCAGCTTGTCTTTGTTTCGAGAATAGTTTAATATTCTCTACTTAACAGGGACAACCACATGACGGTGTAAGCTCATTTGGCCCCTCCCCCTCCCCTCTCACATCACTCTCAATTCCCCATACCCAATCATATAACATTAATCATTCATTCATCCATTAATAACATATAACATTCATTCATTAACATATAACATTCATTAATTAACATATTCACATTCATTCATTAACATGTAATATTCATTCTTTTAGTTTTTACATATTATCAAAAATATGGTTGTCATGATATGATTACAATCACCTTTTTTTTGTTTCTTTTTTAAAGCTAAAAAAATCTGAAGCGGAGTATCATTTTCCAAATCATTTGTCCCCTCTTTAGTTGTTCTTCCCTCTGCTCATGATCTTAATATACGCCTAGTCATCTGCTCATGACGTGGACGTCGCTGCAAGGGAGGGTCTATTGCAATAACAAAGAAATGTTAAATTGATATGTTTTATTATTATTGTTACAAGTATCTCATTAATTAAAAGAACATTAGAGTGGTTCTCTTTACATGATGGGTCTACATCATGTTCCTAAACTTAGGTTATAGACTCATGCTCAACATGCTAAACACCCTCTAAATCCTGATCTGCAGTTGAAACATGAAAGGTTACATTAATTAATACACCAATTGAAATTAAATATGTTTAAAGGAACATTAGAGTGGTCCTCTTTACCTGATGGGGCCACATGATGTTCCTAATCTTCTCTAGCCTAATCATGCTCAACACATTGATCACATTCTACATTCTCTAAATTTAAAATGTGAAAGGTTACATTAATTAATACACCAATTGTAATTAAATATGTTTAAAAGAACTTTAGAGTGGTCCTCTTTAACTGATGGGGCCACATCATGTTCATGATCTTCTCTAGCCTGATCATGCTCAACTTGTTGATCACGCTCTACATGCTCTAAAGTACCAGGATGCACACCGTGACCTTCATCTGTAGGTTGTGCTCCACCCTCACCAGGCTGCATTCCAATGTCATGTGCAGTATTATCATTGCTTGAATGTTTAAAACAAATAGGCATGTAATTACTTTATCGTGGAAATTAATGTTGAATAGATTGCACAAGTATTCAATTTTAAATAAACTTTATTGAGTTTATTTACCTGCATGTCAGATGTAGTGGAAGATTGTGTTTGCCCAGTCAAGACTCTTAGGTGTTCAGCCATGGCTCCATAGCCTTGCTGGAAGGAAATCTTTAGGTCCTCTTCTGTGGGAATTCTATTGAATTCAAAGCCCTACATTTTTGTATAAGATCATGAATTTTGCTTCTATGGTGTGGTAAAACCAAAATTGTTTTCAATTTATTATTTGGATACAATATTTCATTTATTGATACTTACAATTCATGTGGCTAATTTCATATAACCACCAGAGCCAAGTTTGTGATGCCCGTGTTTTTCTAGTCTTGCCTTTGTTGCCTTCAATGTGTTAGGAAGCCTATGAAAAGTTTGAAATACGTTAGATTATGTAAAAAGAAAGAGTAATAATTATATAATTATATTGTTAATAGTATTACATACCTTCCTTGGCCCGGTGGTGTCTTTCCTTTCTTCCTTTCAGCCTTCTCCTTTCCATCCGACACCAGGTCCTTCCACTCCCTCTTTGGAACCATGGGGGGATGCTCGTACTTTTTATTCTTCTCTAAATGTGACCTATATTGGTCCCTCACATACTTTAGATAGGTACCAACTTTCTTAAGGACCTTGGTTAGGTTGAATGTTTTATCACCGAACAACACAACTAAATGGTTAATGAGCTCATCTTTTAAATCTTGATTTTGGGCATTCCACCATGTACGTATGGTGGGCCCAATAGCTCCAATGTAATATCACTTAGATGTTTATAAAAACCATCATTTCCTACAAAATGATCATGGGATCAATAGTCTAAAAAGAGTGATCAATAAGTAAATTTCAATTGGATTATATATAATAATAATTAAAACATTTTAAAGTACTTGGGACCTTCTCTATCTTTATGGGAACAAAATCCTCGGTCACCACAAATGTGACCGGGAATGTTCCCGTACTAGTAATATGGGAAGATCCAAGAAATGCTGCTAAAATATCACTAGTACTAGTGGCCTCTGCATCCCCAAGTACATGTCCTGACGCATGTTCTAGCATGTGTTCACTGCCAGAGGGTGCACTAACGGATGCTTGCATGGTATGTGTTGCCGACAAAATGAAAATATAGGCATGGATGATGGGGTCAGATGATGTGATGTATGCGTAGGAAGATCAGGATGGACACTTTAACCAACCCCTACTCCTTGGGTAGCACTTGTAGTACCCTGATCATGGCCAAGAGCATCATGAGGATGCAAAAGATCCTATAAAAACAACGCATATTTTACTTCATGACATAAAAGAGTATAAAATATTAAAACATGAATGAACTTATGTTATAATTAAAGACCTCATGATAGCTTACTTGTAAGTTTTCTAATCTCTCAGTCAATATTTTAACCCTCTCTCTTATCTCATATGTTTGAGGCACTATGAATAACAACTTAAGGATTTCTTCATTGCATTTTTCTTGGGTCTTCCTTATCATATCGAGAGGGTTTGTTGAATAAGAGATGTCATCATCACATAATATTAACTACACCTCCCTATGGATGTTCTCATCTACTGCTGGTGCCTTTCCCCGATCAGTCGACTGCAACAAGTATATTAAAAACATTATCAAAATTAACCCAATAAACTTATGAAAAAAACATAATAATAAAACATTTTGCTCGTATCTAATTTGTACAATTACAATGAGGTAAACTTGTCGGGTAGAAGCACCTGAAGATACATCATGATCTATGCTCTGGACCAGAACCATCTCCATATGATCAATGTCCCACTGTGACAAAAATTAAATATAAAAAAACATTACCGAAATGAAACTAATAGACTTACAAAAAAAAACATAAGAATAAAATGGTATATTGGAGTCATTAATTGGAGATTGGGTAAAATGGTACATAGTACGGACCACCCCCATAGTAACTGTGTTTGTAACTAAGCAATTCAAATTGTAATAGATTAGCAACTCTTCCCCTGCAATTATTGATTTTATCGCACATACGAATACACGGTTTCCCTCACGTGCCTCAAATATGCAATTGGGTTGCTTATTTGTTGACCCAGGTCATGTACTATTTATGAACCTTGCAATATTCCATGATGCTTTTGGCCTTCCATCAATGTACATAGCCACTCCTTTATTTTGATCCTTATCTTTTAGCTATATATAATTTGCTGACAGTGCATACCTATGCATACTTCGTGTATATCGAACCAGTTGCATCCAATCTTTGTAACTGTAATAGGGTCTGACATACTCCATCAATTTAGTAACTTTGTCATAATAGACCTTTATGCCATCCATGCAAAATAGGCCCAAAGCATGTAATGACGATGGTGCTATGTGATATATCCTCTCGTTGACACAAAAAATCAATGTTTATTGGGGGAAGTTCCTTGGGTACCCATTATTTTTGTAGATGTTTGTACCTCAAGGGCACCTCGAGGTCACCTATGCTCTCATCATCATAAGAACATGACCCCCCTTCAACAAGAAAAAATTCCATGCGTTTACATAATTTTCTTCTAATCTTTTGACCTATAGTTGATCTCCCTCTTGTAGATACACTACATGTCTCGCTTTCCTCTTCTCTTCCTGAATTTCCCTCGTCGAGGAAGACAGGTTTGAAAAATACCTATTTGGTGGTACCTGCACTCATAAGGATGTTGGATGAAGTTCTTTCATGGTGATGTGATCCCAAGGTGACATTATGATTAATCTATCATTTCATCGCTAGAATTTCATAGGTTATAAGGTAATGAAGTCTTGATAGATTGCAAGTTATTGTTACTACTGTCCAAATGTGTCCATCACAAATCAAATCTACTTAACATTTTAACTCCCAAACTTTGTAACAAGTGTTAAATGTGACTATGGTCCACCAGTTACACAACCAAGGCCTCAAATCTATTCTCTAATTGTAATCAAAGGACATTTTCTCTTCATTCAAGTAAATAAACTTGAAGGGAAACACCACCAAGTGGTTTATTGGACACATACATGACTAAAAATAGCATCAAATTTATATTTAATTTCCATATGTCTAAGTGGTTAACGGGGAGGGAGTGTGTACTAGGCCTGGTTAAGTCATCATAAGTTTATGCTTTGGAAATAATTTTTTTAAGTCATCTTAAATCTTCCTATGTCTAATTGCTAGGAGAAATTTGGTATGTTTTAAGGTAGGATGATTGATGAAAGAGCCCAAAGATCCTTTCTCCATGGTATCCATGTACACATAGCAATGGTCTTCTCTTATACTGTTGGACATGATTTAGAGAACTTAGCTAGGAATTATTCATTTAAGCTAAGGTTTTCTCATAATGCCATCATTGGAAAACTATGATCAAATTCTTTTATTATGAATAATTGGTCTATGTGCCTCTAGTAATCACTATAAATGTTTGTAAGGATAAAATATCTAATTGCATCAGGTAGGAGAGAATCAACTTTGAGTTCTTAAAAGATTATATTCCTCTATTCATATTTTTAAGGGTTGTGTGTGGAGGAGGTTATCACTACCAAGAAGGGAGGAGACCTTTCCTTGTGATGGAACTTCAAAATTTTTCTCTTTGTGTTCCATTTTTATCTTGCCTTATGTCTCTAGTCATCTATGGTGTTTGGGAAAAGCCTAAGGTTGGGGTTTTACCTTTGTCTTCATGTAAAACCCTAGTGTTTATCTTACGCATTGGGTGGGATCTTTTGGGCCGTTACTTTTTGGGGAGGGTTTTAAAACAACTTAAGCCCCATCGCTTCATCTAGGTTGGGCCCCTTTTGATTTATCATTTTATTTCCTTCGCCTGACTTTATTATTTCTTAAGTCTTGGATGGTCCTGTGCTCCCTCATTTAAAAAACAACTTATGTCATTGTTTATCATCGGCCTTGTGATGTCCCCTCATTCTTTTAATAAATTTTTTATATTTTGGAGAGGGACAAGTTTGTGTGACCGTAGATCAATTATTATTTGATCTCAATCATTCCCCACCATCCCGTGATGACCCCACCACATTGTTTTGGTTGATTGGGATATCATGGGCGAGCGCCACGTGTCTCATTTAATGAAGCCGAAGAGATGATAGAAATACTTTGATACATTTATCTAGTTTTAATACATTATGTAGCGGGTTACTAAAGCATTTATGAGATGCACGTGTTTCAAATCAACGGAGATGTTATAATCTCGGTAGGAAAGGTGCTTGATGGTTAATGACAAAGTTGGTGACTATGTTGAACGAATAGGATTACCGATGGTTGAGATCCACGGTTGCCCGCCATAGCGTGATCAGAAGTTGCGAGGTCTTTATCGATCACGATATCACGGGTGAGTGCCACGTGGATTTCCTTGGCAATGCATAGTATGGTGGGCCCTTATTGCCATGATGGAGATAGTGTCAGTTTGTTTTGAAGGCAACCGTTCAATCTTCTGACCAAAGTGAAGGATTGACGGCTAGTATTTGAATATGCATCAAATGCAATTGGAGCCATTCTTGCAGCGTGTGAGAAAGCTTTAATGGCGGAAGTGACATCTACTGGCATTATTTGATCGAAATAAAGTGACTATTCTCCTATTTTTATTGTGTGACAAAGCATTCAAACATCTTTACGGAGCAGTCACAAGGCCAAGGAGGAAGTTATGAGTTGTTACAACAAATATTTGGGTTTCTGCAAACACAAAGCCGCGAGTTGATTGTTGTATCTCCTAGTTAATCTGAATTTGAATTTGGGGGAAATTTGTGGTGTGCTTGTCGAAGGGCTTGTTGATAATTGTTTTAAGGCTATAGGTTAATTGAATTGTGGGAAATTGCAAGGTTCTATTCTGTAATTTCATATTTCTGTTTAGCCCTAGTTTGTTTGAAGTTTGAAATAGCAAGGAAGCCCTAGTTTACCCAAGATGGCACCGTCAAAGCGGCATTTTAGCCAGATTGATTATTTAAATAGAAACCTATATGATGATTTTCTGGATTAATTTCCCTTGTCAATGAATGATAGGAAGAAGGGGTTGGTCTTGATGCGAGGAAAAACCCTAGGGGAGGGATTGGTATATAAGTGTTCCAACATAGCCGATGCTAGGGTTTCTCTTACGGGTTTAGAGATGTTCAGATTGTGGTTTGGACAGAGGAATTTTCCCCACCCCTTTTCGAATGGTTGGATGTATGATATGGGGAAGTTGGTGGTATCGAATGTGTTGCCTGATATAGATTTTCTTAGGGAAGTGGCTACACAATATGACCCTATCACACGGGTGATTAGAGATAATGATGGAAGGGCTCTGTTAAGCATTAACAAAGAGGAATTCTGACAGGTTTTTTATCTGAGTGAACCTAGTATGTTCTTGGTTCCTATTGATCTTGAAGAGATGAAACGGGAATATGGGAAGTTGAAATCACTTTTCAGAGTTAAGTTGCTCCCACCTCATTTGGCTAGGGTAGGAGGCTCAAGATTCCATATTATCCCTAATGACCAAGAACCTTTCAAACTGAACTACTTTGCAAATCATTTCTTGGTCACCTTTTACTCATTGTGCCAAATTTTGGGTATTAACCCCAACACAGTGATTCCTATTGCTTACATGTTCATAGGGGTGTAAATATAAGACCCTAATTTCTTGGTGATTTATGATTTGACTTCCTTTTTGGCTGAAAGGATACATGAAGGACTATTGAAGTTGCAACAAAATGATGTAGGCACTCCATTCTTCTGGTACTCCATGTTAATGTATATGTTATTGTATAAGAATGTTGAATTCTTCTCTGAGAAGATGGAGTTAAGGTAGTTGGTTAATGGAGAAAGATTTCCAATGCAAGTGTGGACTGAAGATTTATCATGTAATAGGGAGAATTCCAGTTATGTGCACTTTGAAAATTGTTTTGCTTCTAGATTGAGAGCCAAGATGATGGTAAATGTACCTAGGATTCCTGAGGAGTTGCATGATTTCCTCATACCAAAGGGGAGGAAGCCATAGTTGAAGGGTTACCACAACTGGGGTGACATTATTCCATACCTAGTTAGCATTGTCTTGAGGGTGTATGGTTTTCAAGGGACTCCTCATATATTTCCATACAATGTACCACTAAGAGTGGGATTTGCAGAGGTTATATGGAAGATTGGTTGTATCCATGAAGACAACCTTACTGGGAAAGGTAAAGGAACTTTTTTCCCAAACTATACTATGGTGTCAAATTTGTTTTATCAAAAGGAGGTTGGGCACACTTTGGGAATTTTTTTGAAGAATACCATTTGAGGTGTGGTCCCAAGCGACATCATGATCCTAAGGGCTTCTTTTCTCTTTTCAGACAAAGATAAAAGGTGGTAAGTTTTTGCATGATTTCAACTTCCCTGAGTTTGATTAGAAATGAGTTTGACCTAAGTAGGCAGGAGTTAAACAAGGAGAAATGGATAGCTTGTGACAAGCTATTGTCCATTGTGCACAAAATGGATCCAAAGTATGATCCATTGATGGAGTTCAGTCCACATCATAAGAAAATTGAATTTTTGATGGAAAACTTCAAAGAAATCATGGGTACCTTGATGACCAAGAAGGTAAATCTGAAGTCAGATCTGGGCATATAGAAGCAAGATACCAGGCCAATTGAAATGAAGCCAACCTACCAACCTATAAGGAAAAGACCTATTTACAGGAGGAAAAGAAATTATAGTAGTGATGAGGAAGAAGAAGATAGAAAAGGAAAATAGATAATGAAATTTTTTGCACAACCAGGTCTAAAGGTCAAAATGCCTGGGGAAATTAAGATTATTGATTTGGAATCATCACCTGAGAGTAGTCCCTCACCACCACCATCAGAGCCAAGCCCTAGGAGGAAAAAGATTGAACAATCACAAGAAGATTTGGTGAGTGAAATTGTTGTCACTGACCAGGACATGTAGATGGGTATGCCTTCCCCTCCTAGGCTAGCTGAATTGACTCTCTTTGATCTAGAAATGAAAGGAAAATGTGTGCAAGATGAAAGAATGGAAGCATGTAAGGAATTTCTTGATGATAATTCATTTGTAAAAAATCTGGTCTTCTTGCAACTAGTATGGAGAATGAAATTGGAAGAATATCAAGATAAATGCAAGAGGAGAAGAGATTTGAGACCTGACAGGTCAGACCAAGAGAATGATGATGAAGTGAAACCTAAATTAATGGAAGAATTCAAGATCATCACTCCTGAGGAGGGGAGAAAATTGGTAAATCAAGCTAGTGTCTTGATTTTTCCTGAGTGGGACATTGTAGATATTGTAGATTTTAACTCTATTATGAAGTCCAAATAGCCCTTGAAAGATTCTGAAGAAGAGGTCAAGGCAGCATTGCAAGATTATGCCTTTAGTGAAGAATATGAGACCTTGGCAATTTGGGCTTTGGCCCCTCAAGGGAGAAAGCCAAATGTTACTGATATTAACCCAAATTTAAGAGGAGGGTTGATAGTAAAGAGAGCTTCAGAGACCTCAACCACATAAGCCACTAATTTGACTGTAAATGTGGCCAAATTGGCCCAAAAGACTGTTGAAAGAGAGAAGGCTAAAAAGAAAAGTCTAATGGAGAGTACAATTTCATAATTGGGGAATATGGGAAGATACAGCAAAGGAATGTTGAGTTCTAGACTGAGGTGGACAGATTAAAGTACAAGCAGATTAGGGAGACATCAAGTGCTCCAGGGATCAAAACATCTCCTTCCACATCAAGGTCAGTACCTCCTGCATCTCCCATTGTTTCTACACCGGGGTCCCCCAGCCAAAATCCTTCCCTTAGCCCTACTTTGGAGCTAATTGATGAAGAAATAGAATGCAAGTTAGATATTTTTGGTCGAGTCTAGATGAAGTTGCAGAGAAAATTGTAAAGTGTGATGGTTTTAGGGAAAATGCAATTTAGGTTTTGAGTCATTCTATAGTAGGTTTTGAATTCATGGGGATTTGATGTTTTATGATAGTACTGGCATTTGAATTGATATGATTAATTCGAACTCATGTCTCTCCATTGTACAAGCATATCTAAATTTTGAATAAAATGATCAAGGGTTGTTTCGTTCATCTCACTGTTGTGGTGTGTATGATTCTTGTTTTAGCTTTAATTCAAGGAATTAATTAAAATGCTTGAATGGGATTGTAGGTGGATATGTTCTATATAAGGATTTGATAAGTAGTATTGGGTTAGAATACATATTGATGAGATTGTAAAGCAATGTTATCAAGGATCTTATATGTTATGTGTTAAATCTATCATAAACCCTTAGATGCTTATAAATTTGACTCCTCCAATGGATATATGGCACTAATCTAAGTTGTACTTATTCATATGGTTCAATATTTGTTTTCCTTTGCCTAGATCTTGCTACAAATTGCAAATCAATGACTATCTTATACTGTGAAATGTTGTTGTAGTTATCGCATGCTCCAAATAGTTGATATTATTGATAAACAAGCAATTCTATTTGGTATTATCCTATTATTTTGAGTTATTAAATGAGATTATCTGTTGTTGTTAATGTTGTTTATGATGATGGTGCAGAGGTTGTAAACACATTAAGGGATCACCCTCTCAAGTCTTGCAAAGCCCAAAGTGTAGGTCTTTAAAATACTCGTCAGTTGGTCCAGGTTCTTCAAGCTTCCCTTTATTGGAATTGGAAATTCCATAGGTACATTAGAAGATCAACTTGCTTACCATAAAAACAACCAACACCTTGCATATGTTTATGGTGGAGGTATTAAAGAAGAATTGTATGCCTCTATTTCCATTCATTAGGTCTACCTTAGCCTAGCATATACTTGGGCTAAGTCTATAATTGCTTCAGACTCATGCGATGAAGGCTATGTGTGATGAAATCCTAGACCTCAACCAAGATGTGGGTAGATTATGGGATTTTTTCCAAGACTTGAGGCTAGTCAATAAAAATGTGAAAGACTAAGCTATTTTATTTTTTCTGTCTTATCTTATACCATTTTACGAGAATGGAGGTGCCAATGTATGCGAAGATCTTTAGAAACTAGGCATGAAAATTGTAGGTTAAAGAGAATGGGGGTGCCAAACTTATAGTACTCATTGCCCCTTGGTCATCGATTTTCCCTTAGTGCCCTCAACCTCATCCTCGGCACTGGTATTGACCTTGTTTTCACTCCTCCAAACTCTTCCTCGACGCTGATATTGACCTTGTTTTCACTCCTCCAAACTCTTCGTCGACGTTGGTATTGACTTTGTTTTAACTCCAAACTCTTCCTCGGCGCTAGCATTGACCTAGTTTTCACTACTCCAAACTCTTCCTCGGTGCTAGTATTGACCTTTCAATTCTCCAATTTGATGAGCTACAACCTGGTTTCATTAGATTTTACAATATGTTAATTAAATTAAAAATTTTGGCACCATTTAGCTAGGTTTTAATATTCTACAATATAGTTAAGTATATATTAGCTATATTTTACATAATAAATAATATAATTATTCAACTTATTATAATTACATATTATATTCTTTAACAAAATTATTATAATTAATAATTAATAATAAGTATATTTTTATATAATACAAAATATAATTAATATAATATATATTTAATATAATAGTAATATATATTAATAGGAGAGAGAGAAACTAAATTTTGATTGGTTGTTTCATGTCAACAATCCAAGGATGGCATGTGTCCTTGGGGAGTTATGCCCAAGGTAGCATGCCATTTGATTAAAGATATGATAATTCTCCTTTAAGAACTCTTCAATGTACCCATTGCACACTTAAGGAGATAGATAAATATAGGGAAGAAAATATAGAGAGAGAGGGAGAAAAAGAGATAGAGAGAAGTAGAGAGATAAAGGGATAAGGATGAATAGATAGAGATATAGGGAGGGTGATTGATATATCTCTCCCTGTCACTCTCCATATCTCTATATCTCCCAC
>VDFB02270651.1:159052813-159115835 GCA_007258455.2 Sequoia sempervirens
AGGGTAGAGGGGAGACACATATAGGGAGTGAGAGAGAGATAGAGAGAGACCTAAGAGAGGGAGAGGGGGTAGAAGGGAGAGAGAGAGGGTAGAGGGTAGAGGGTTTAAGGGTTTGGAGTTTAAGGGTTAAGGGTTTAGGGTTTAAGGTTATGGGTAGAGGGGGGAGAGATAGAGGGATTCAGTGAGAGAGAGAGGGAGGGAGTGGGAAAGAGAGAGAGGGTAGAGGGTAGAAGGTAGATGGTTAATGGTAGGGGACAAAGATAGAGGTGAGTGAGAGAGAGACCACAAGGAGAAGGAGGTGGTAGGAGGGTGAGACTTGATAGAGAGGGAGGAGGCGGGAGAGAGATAAAAAGAATTATAGGGTTTTAGGGTTAAGGGTGTAAGGGTTAGGGTTAAGGGTAGAGGGAGGGATAGAGAGAGAGTGAGTGAGAGAGAGAGACCTAAGAGAGGGAGAGGGTGTAGGAGGGAGAATCTTGAGAGAGAGGGTAGAGGGTAGAGGGTTTAAGGTTTTGGGGTTTAAGGGTTAAGAGTTTAGGGTTTAGGGTTATGGGTAGAGGGGAGAGAGATAGAGGGATTCAGTGAGAGTGAGGGAGTGGGAGAGAGATAGAGGGTTAAGGGTTAAGGGTAGATGGCTAAAATGGTATAGGGGAGAGAGATGTGAGTGTGAGAGAGAGAGACTTGAGAGAGGGAGAGGGGGTAGGAGGGTAAGACTTGAGAGAGAAAGGGAGGGAGGGAGGGAGTGGGATATAGATAGAGGGTAGAGGGTTTAAGGGTTAAGGGTGTATGGTTTAGGGTTAATGGTAGAGGGGAGAGAGATAGAGGGAGTGAGTGAGAGAGAGAGACCTGAGAGAGGGAGAGGGGGTAGGGGGAGAGTCTTGAGAGAGAGAGAGAGGGAGGGAGTGGAAGAGAGATTGAGGATATAGGGTTTAAGGGTTAAGGGTAGAGGACTAAGGATAGAGTAGAGAGACATAGGAGTGAGTGAGAGAGAGAGAGACTTGAGAGAGGTAGAGGGGGTAGGAGGGAGAGACTTGAGAGAGAGAGAGAGAGAGAGAGAATTAGGAGGGGGAGGGGAGAGGGTGTTAGCTCTCAAAAATGCAAGTTTGAACCACGAAAGGTTGCCAAGCTTTCACGACGTTTCAGGGTAACAGAACAAGGTTTGAAACAATAAAACCTTCTACTTTTCAGGTGCTGCTAGACCTAGGCAGGTGTACCTAACTGAATAATGCAGACTTGTGATTTTCTTTCTAAAATGCTTTGTCCACAATGGCAAATGACAGCGAACAAATGAAATCAAACTTGAAACACCTTCTGATCTAAATCCTAAAATGCTTGATTAACAGATGTAAAGAGATTAAGTGAATTCAAAATGATGAAATGCAGAGACTAGTGCCTTGTTGGGTATGCAGAGTCAAACAAAAAAAAGGTGAGCAGCTTATTCTGGCAAAAAATCAAATTGTAGGCATATGAGGGTGCTGCCAAAATAATGAGTTACACTTTTTGGGACATCCTGATTTTTACCTAAAATCACAAATTTTTAGAAAATACAATGATTTATGACTTTAAAGGTTCCATTTAAATTATTTTAATTAAAGAGGGATTGATCAAACCCCCTTAGATCAAACCCCCTTGGATAGAACCTTGTTAGATTTAAACCATACCTATAATTGAGTCTCCTCTACACCTATCAAAATGCTGATAAAAAACCACTTTTGATTTACCTTTTGAGTGATCAAATGAATTCATTTAAAATTTATGCTTTGTAAGCTTGTAGCCCTTATTATAAGCTTCCTAAAAAGTATAATTTTAAATATGTTTAATTTGATTATTATATTTATTTCTTATTTCTTGTGAATGTAGGATTTTCAATAAACATCAAGTTCTTTATTTCACACATACGAAAAAATAAAAAAATGGAGAAAAAAAATTCTAAAAAACACATGTACCCTAGGTATTGATGTCCTTATTCCAACAAAAGAAAAATAAGTTAATTCAAATGAATACAAAAAAAATTATGCATTTCGAAGTACACCCTTTCCAAATTATAATTACGTTGACTTGGAAAATTAATTAAAAAAAAATATGTAACAAAAAATTATGAAAAAATATCCATCCCCTAGATATTGGTGTGAGAAAATTGCATTTTAAAAATCAGAATTGTATCCTATCTATAAAAAAAGTTATGTGTGCCGAAGTGAACATCACTTTTTAAAAATGCTGATTAGTAGAAAAAATAAGTTATTAAAAATTACATAAAATGATTCACAATTTATTTTTTGATTTTTTTAAAAAAATATAATTAGAATCTACACAAAATATCTAACAAATAACTAGTTGGATTCATCTTCAAAACCTTAATGGTTTAGTTGCTATAGGTGTAAGAAAGTGAATGTCTGGTGAAAAATCTTGATTTTAATGTCAAGTTTGGCCAAAAATTGTAACCCATTATTGTGGGATCACCCATGATCTCTTTATAACTTGTATAAACAATGCAGGATTGTGATTACTAAGCTCTACTTTAAGAATCCAGATGAATTCCCCCTGATTACTGTGATCAACAAAAAGGATTTAATCCCTACTTGAGAGAACTAGTCAATTAGTCACACAGATACAACAAATGTGCATCAATAAACTGAGAATAAACTTGTTATTTCAATTTAAACAACCAGAAAGAATCAACTTGGAGACAACTTTAGCAATGCTTTTCAATAAATTCAACATACAGTTGATACCAGAAACAACCTACCACACCAGCCGAATTTGATTGAAACCACCATTTGAAATCATGCACATAGTCTCTAAAAAGAGAAAATTATCCTACTGTAGCCATCTGACTACCTACTGCTTCTAATCTAACATCTGATGATGTTCAATTACAATCCAGGGTGCATATAAATACACCAACATTAGAAATCATATCGTTTCAAGTTCATGTCGGCCCAACACCAAATTCAGGCTCCAAACATGTCGACCAACAACAGTCACCAATCCAAATTCATGTCGGCCCAGATATTTAAAATTCTGTTATCACTAGTGAGATAGTTGGTGAGACACCACATTCATCCTGCCGAAGGCAGTTGAAACACCTATCATTCCGCTTGCATCCTTGTTTTAACTGCATTCGCTACAGCTATCCACATGTTATATCAAAGTCAGGAAGTAGCCCTTTTGTTCCATTGTATATCGCTATAGCCCGCTCAGGTCGGTGAAACGTAATATAGAATTCATCAAGCTACACCGAGGGTCTTTTATCATTCATATGTCACCAGCACTCCCACCGAAAAACAATTCCAAAACACCTTCGCTAAGACAATATCCATTCAGGGAGAAGTCACATAGACCATTTTGAGTTTCACTGAAAGCCACCTTACTAACTTCATGTCGTTGAGAGCAGGCTCTTGTTATGCCGAAAATGAGAAGTGTCGCCATAGGTTATCGCCTTCGGGGAGACGTTATAGAGATTTCACCAAGCTTTACTAAAGACATCATTTTCTCAAGTCGTTGTGACTTATGGCTTCTCCCGCCGATGAACTCACTTGCCAAATATATGTCAATATAGCTATTATCCCTTGGTAAGACATTACATAGAATAAAAAGTTACACCAAAACAACTGAAGCACATTATAGATCACCAAGAGAAAGAGAAACATACACCAAAAGCTCTATATTCACTCTGTCGGCAAGACCAAGACACTCGCCAAGATATAATGCCAAAAACTCCAAGCTTTGTCGATATGTGTATCATCCCGATTGCCGAAACAAAACCAAGGTCTCGCCGACAACCACTTGTAAGTAGGATCCAGTCGCTGTGACAAATGATAAGTCTTGCGTATAGGCAATATAGACTTATGCAAGCAAAAAACACTCAATGGGTCAGGGAGACAATAGAAGACCTATGCCGATAGGACCAAAAGGTGGAAAATGCAAGACCCAAAGGATTCAAAGGGACAATATGGCAAAATATAGATGAAATATGCACACGATAGGACTAGATATGGAAGTTTATAGGTGAATATATATGTAAAAACATCAGATTTTTACAGTTCTAACAGAGGGAAAGAGGGGAAGAAGGGGAGAGAGAGGGAGAGAGAATTAGGAGGGGGAAGGGAAAGGGGAAGAATGAGAGAGAGAGAGGGAAAGGGAGAGGGAGAGAGGGAAAGGGAGAGGAAGTTCCTTGGGTACCCATTGTTTCCGTAGATGTTTGTACCTCAAGGGAACCTTGACATCACCTATTCTCTCATTATCATAAGAACATGACCCCCCTTTAGCATGAAAAAAGTCCATGTGTTTATAGAATTTTCTTCTAATCTTTTGGCCTCTACTTGATCTCCCTCTTTTAGACACACTACATGTCTCACTTTCCTCTTCTCTTCCTGAATTTTCCTCTCTCGAGGAAGACAGATTTGACAAATACCTATTTGTTGTTAATTACACTCATAAGGATTTTAGATGAAGTTCTTTCATGGTTATGTGATCCCAAGGTGACATTATGATTAATCTATCATTTCATTGCTATAATTCCACAGGTTATAAGGTAATCAAGTCTTGATAGATTGCAGGTTATTGTTACTACCATTAAAATGTGTCCATCACAAATCAAATCTACTTAACATTTTAACTACAAAACTTTATAACAAGTGTTAAATGTGACTATGGTCCACCTGTTACACAACCAAGGCCTCAAATGTATTCTCTAATTGTAATCAAAGCAATTTTTCTCTTCATTCAAGTAAATAAACTTGAAGGGAAACACCATCAAGTGGTTTATTGGACACCTACATGACTAAAAATAGCAGCAAATTTATATTTAATTTCCATATGTCTAAGTGGTTAATGGGGAGGGAGTGTGTACTAGGCCTGGTTAAGTCATCATAAGTTTATGCTTTGGCAATATTTTTTTTTGAAGTCATCTTAAATCTTCCTATGTCTGATTGCTAGGAGACTTTTGGTATGTTTTAAGGTAGGATGATTGATGAAAGAACCCAAAGATCCTTTCCCTATGGTATCCAAGTATACATAGCAGTGGTCTTCTCTTATACGGTTGGACATGATTTAAAGAACATAGCTAGGAATTATTCATTTAACCTAAGGTTTTCTCATAATGCCATCATTGGAAAAGTATGATCAAATTCTTCTATTATGAAGAATTGGTCTATGTGCCTCTAGTAATCACTATAAATGTTTGTAAGGATAAAATGACTAAAAGCATTAGGTAGGATAGAATCAACTTTGAGTTCTTAAAAGATTATATTCCTCTATTCATAATTTTTAAGGGTTGTGTGTGGAGGAGGTTATCACTACAAGGAAGGGAGGAGACCTTTCCTTGTGATGGAACTTCAAAAAATTTGTTTTTGTGTTCCATTTTTATCTTGCCTTATGTCTCTGGTCATCTATGGTTTTTGGGAAAAGCCTAAGGTTGGGGTTTTACCTTTGTCTTCATGTAAAACCCTAGTGTTTATCTTACACCTTGGGTGGGATCTTTTGGGACGTTACTTTGGGGAGGGTTTTAAAACAACTTAAGCTCCATCGCTTCGTCTAGGTTGGGCCCCTTTTGATTTATCATTTTATTTCCTTCGCCTAACTTTATTATTTCTTAAGTCTTGGATGGTTCCATGCTCCCTCATTTAAAAAACAACTTATGTCATTGTTTATCATCAGCCTAGTGATGTCCCCTCATTCTTTTAATAAATGTTTTATATTTTGCAGAGGGACAAGTTTGCATGACCATAGATCAATTATCATTTGATCTTAGGCGTTCCCCACTATCCCATGATAACGCCACCACATTGTTTTGGTTGATCTTGATATCACGGGTGAGCGCCACGTGTCTCATTTAATGAAGTTGAAGAGATGATAGAAATACTTTGATACATTTATCTAGTTTTAATACATTATGTAGCGGGTTACTAAAGCATTTATGAGATGCACGTGTTTCAAATCAACGAAGATGTTAGAATCTCGATAGGAAAGTTGCTTGATGGTTAATGGAAAAGTTGGCGACTATGTTGAACAAACAGGATTACCAATGGCTAAGATCCACGGTTGGCCGCCATCGCATGATCAGAAGTTGCGAGGTCTTTATCGATCACGATATCGCGGGCAAGCGCCACGTGGATTTCTTTGGCAATGCATAGTATGGTGGGCCCTTATTGCCATGATGGAGATCATGTCAGTTTGTTTTGAAGGTAGTTGTTCGATCAGCTGACTAAAGTGAAGGATCGACGACTAGTATTTGAATCTGCATCAAATGCGGTTACAAGGTTCAATTCTATAATTTCATATTTTTGTTTAGCCCTCCTAGAGAACTAAAAACTCAAGATTACAGTTGCCCTCCTAGAGAACTAAGTGTTGAAGACAGCCAAGATATAGACACCAGACAAATGGCATATAGGTCATTTGTAGCAGACAATGAATTTTGATATACAGAGACTTAGATGCATGTATTTTGATGGAGTAAATGAAGATATCTAAGTTGTGGATTAATATTTTGGTATCAGTTGTTTGTTAAATTTATGCAGTTATTTGATTGTCTACATTTTGATGCTTCTCTATTGTTGAAATTTACTCAGTTTATCATTGTACATTTGCTATATATGTGTGATCTGGTTATTCAGTTCTCTAAAGTAGGGATTAAAATCTTTTAATCAATCACAACAATTGGGAAGTGTTACTTGGATTAATAAGAAGAATCACATAACTAGAATTGCCATTCTATCTCAAGAAGATTTTGTCAATTATTCACTTGCACATTTACACAAATTGTAAACAATTTATGTGCCTGATAGTTTGAATTATCGCCATTATTGAAATCCACATTTGCAGATATTCATTAGACTCCATATACCTAATAAGGCACTGGTCTCCCCTTGTATTCTTTTATAATTTTCATTATTCTTATTTATTTTACACTTACATTTACAAATACACATACATATGCATTTACTATTTTCATTTATTTCTCATGTACTTTAATAGTTTGATCGATTTCATATTATATGTGTTGAAGACTTTAGAATTTCAATTACATTAATTTATGAATATGTTGTATCTATAACACTATAAAACCATATGCTCTTTGCATTTACACTTGTATTTAGAAATACACATTTATATACATAGATATAGATTTCTTTAATGATATGTTGCATTTATTGTTCTAGGAGAGCATCCAGTAATTGCATTTACATTTACATTTAAAAATACATATACATACATACATACATACATACATACATACATGCATACATATATATATATATGTGTGTGTGTGTGTGTGTATGTATATCATTTATATTAGTGTTCAGAAAAAACCCATTAGGTCTACACATGGATAAAAATTCATAAAATCAGATCTCCCATACATATTTTGTTGAAACCTAGGCTTGAACCTCTCATTTCACATGCTTTTCTTCACAAAACTCTTGAGGACAACAGTTATACCTTCTTTATTTCTCATCCTACAATTATTACAGTATCCATGGGGTCTCTTACACAAGCTATAGTAATCAAAAAAAGTGTAAGAGCCCCTTTATATCATGTTTGGACTACAAAACCCTCAAAAACAGGGTAACTGGGTTGTATGCAAGAAAATGAAGCTTTCTAACTCAAATCAATGCCTTAAGCCCTCAAATCAGATTCAAATCAAAGATAACACATATCTTCATGACCTGGAATTGATTTCACATCAAAATATGGCTGCATGTGACCATACAATGCTGCATAACAGGAAAAATACAGAAATTTTGAAGAAAAACACAGATTTTTGAATGTCAAGAGCTTGTATTTTAAATCCTCAACCATCAACAACCATTACAATGATCACTTTATGCCTTTTAAAGACCTTTACATGTCAACCTCTGAACAACCACCTCTACAACTAACTTTTTAATCTTTTATGATCACATGAAACATAAAAACACACTAATTTCAAGGTTGTTAACATCACTATTGAAATGTTTTAAATTTTTGACCTTTCAAATATTAAAAAGTACATCATTAAATTAATTATGTAATAGCATAAAAATTTAAAATCATGAATTAATTATGTAACCACATAAGTCAAATATAATTCTATCGAGAAATTAATATCAAATAGATAATATAATCGCATTACTCATACATTTCAATGTCATTTATCTTCTTCCTCATCCAACTCTTTGTCTGTATCATTCGATCTAGATTCGACATTGTAAGGATTGGTCATATCATCATCATCGTCATCAATATCACTTTCGATAATGTCATCATCCACACAGTATCATCTTCATGAACATTAACTCCTACATCCTCATGATCTAGTTCCTCATCTTCGACATCTTCGTTAGGGACATCATCAACTAATTGTTGATCCTGATCATCATCTACATCATCATTTAGTTCTTTGATATCTTCTTCTTCCACTACATTATACTTTACCAACCTTCCTCTTGGATCATTTCTAACAACAAATGACCAACCCGGTTTACCTAGAACCTTTGAGTAAAATACTTGCTCACATTGGCTTGGAAGAACATAGGGCTCATTACCAGTTCGCTCGATCGACCTTGTATTAACCATGGTAAACCCATTATCATGTTCAATAACAGTTCTCTCGAGATCATTTTCATTCAATCGTAGCCTGTACCATAGGATGACGAACAAAATTAATCTGAAGGACTTAAGTCACACTCAAGTATATCATCCAAAATCCCATAGTATTGATTTTCTGAGACTTCTGGATGTATGTCGCTACTAGATGAAACATTAGTCACCTAAAAGACTACAGTTATGCCAGAATCACAAGTTTTCTTCATGTCATCCAACATTTTGATTCAAAATTTATGACCATTGCACCACATAGCCTTGTGGTGTTTCACCTGCAATATGTCAAACATGTAAAAATTATTGTAATATCGTCAATTGATAAACATATTTAGTCTTGGCCGAATGTATGCAAAGAAAACAATCTCAACATATATATACATCAATATAATTGAAAATAATTAAATAAGATGGGTGCTTAATCTATTTATACGTACCTTTTTATCTCTTAAACCATATGCTAAATCAATTTACCTTTTTGTAACATTGGAATCTCCATTACGATGAGCTTCTTTAACCAATGAAGCCACACCTTCCCATGTTAATGCACGACCAGATTGTTGACATCGTTCAATCCATATCGTCATTCAATCAAGATTGTTTGTGACGTACAAATGTAGTGCAACAAATAATACAAATGAGATGCTACTACGTTAAAGAAAATTTATGTAAACAAATACCTGGAACAATCATTGACAACATTATGTACTCCCTCTTTATTGACATCCATGGAGGAATGTTATTGTTGATAACAAAAATAGGCCACACCGAGTAAATAGATCTCAACTCTCCAAATGGATTGACACCGTTCACTCCCAATGAAAGCCTGAGATTATGAGGTTCTTCTTTAAAGTGTTGCCATTTTTTCTCCATGTCCCTAAATGCAGAACCATTCACAGGCATTCAAAGAATGTCATCTCCAATTCTATTCCATGCATGGTAATCCACAAATTGCGCTAAGCTTTCCCACCTAAATAATCGTTGCATATGTGGAATAATGGGAATATAACGAAGAACCTTGCGAGGCACCTTTTTTGTTAGTTGATCTGTTCGATATCTATTGAGATGACATTCTAGGCATTCTATTAAAAATTCATGTTATTTATGATATATAATATGATCATTGGGACATGTATCTATTGCTTGATAGTCCATTCCGATATCTTTCATAATGCTAGATAAATCTCAGTATGAGCGAGGTAAAATATTTGATTGTGGTAACAAAAATTCACCAATCAATCTACAACAAAAAATAATTTGTTAATATAAAGAATATTAATGGTACATATTTCATCCTTTATTTACTAGTGATGAAATAACAACAATTAAAATAGATGAAAAAAGATGACATATATGACATACCTTAACATCCGTGAGATTGCTATGTTTGATAAACCATTCATAACCTTCAAGTTCAACAACAACAATACAGTAGAGTGAAGAGTTGTTTGGGACCCTTCATAAAGGGGCTCGTATGACTTCTCAAGTACAGGTAAATCATGAAAATCATCAAAGTCATCTCGATCATCTTGATCAGCTCTGCCACTAAATGTGTCATGGATCAATGTATCTGTACCATCATCTTCAACTATGTTTTCTGGCGCATGATCATCTTCTTCCATAGGATCATTAACTTCATCTTCGATATTCACAGCTCCATGTTCGTCCTCTTGCAAAACCACATTCTCTGGGCTGTGATAATCCATATTATGTGCCCTAGGGTGCCCCACATTTATAATAATGATAGATATAAATAAACCATGATCATGATCAAGTGATTATATATATATATATATATATATATATATATATAATGTTAAAAGGATATAAACATTTACAAATTCAATCAATAAAAACACATATAATGAACAACTTACCAATGGACGATAATCATGCCCCCCTTCAACGTGACCATGTTGCCTACAATGTTTCTCAGCTGTTGTGATTAAAAGTCATCTCATCTTTAAGCCCTTGAAATTATTGCAAGGACAATAATATTTCCCATCACCCTTTCTTTTCAATCTAGCCCACAATCTATCAAGTGTCTCTTCATTTTTTATTGGACTAATATTATCTAACATGATTTTTCTTTACCAAGCTTGACTATTTAGATCTTCCAAAAATATCAAACTCACACTCCAATAATTTTTATTCATAGAAAGGTAACAAAACCTAATAATTCTGATATTTTACACCAAAAATATTTGGCATGCAACCACCCCTGCAAAAGAGAAGATAGTCTGAAATTAATGACCCCAAAAAATATTTTAAAATGCTAATTCCAAAACTTATTAAATTCTAATTTTACTATGATTTCCAACTGTTAGACTCCTAAAATTAGAATATTGAACTTGATCACAAACTTCCTACAACAATGGAGGTAGCGAGCTAGTAAGAGCAAGTGACCCATTTCTAAGGAGCAACAAGTCGGAATCATCATTGCTAATGTGAATACAAATTTATCCTTTTAGTTAAAGATGCAATGTGTCACTTCTTATGACGAGCTTATCCCTAGGGCCCTCAACATTGAGAGAGCCCTAATCGCACAAGGAAACACACTAGTAGAATTTGGAAAATAAATGACTAGGTGACTAAAAATTTTAGTCACAACAACTAAAAATAACTAAATTCTGCTCATTTTTTGCAACTCGTCTATAATTGAGTAAATAAATAACTAGTTTGGTCATTGATTAAAAATTATTTAGTCACACAAATAAAAATGACTAAATAGTTAGTCATTTATTTAGTCACAATCCATTTGACTAAATCATTTAAGGAATCAAGAGTATGGCCCGCCAAAATACTCTAAAACTTTAATAAAAATACCCTAAAACTTTTGTCAAAATCTTATTTTCAGGCGTAGCCCACCATAATGGAGTTTTCATTTTAATAAACATACTCTAAAACCTTCATCAAAACATTAATTTCAAGCATAGACCGCCAAAATGGAGAAGTGTTTCAGTAAAGAATGACAGAGAATGGTGAGGAGATGTGCATGAAAGGAGGCATATGATTCATTGTTGCTTATCTCATTCCTCCTCTGCTCAACAAATCTTACATTATTCTTGCTACTATTTGTAATCTAGATATTTACTTGACATATATTTGCATAATCTCAAATTCCTTTAGAGGGTTTTTAAGTATCAATGTATCCTATATAGGGTGTAGAATGATTTCTTTTAATTAAAAAAATAAATAAATAATGTATTTCCCTGTAATTAGATAATGTGGAGATCTCCTAAATCTACCCCAGCACACTATCCTTTTTGGCACTATATTCATTACTCTAGCTACTAGGGTTTTGCGTGTGACATCTTTAATATCTTCATGACCATGGCTTTTAAATAGATCTCGGTCTTTGCTTTAATCCTTTTCATGGTAACCCTTGAGTTCCATAATCCACCTTCAATATCTTCTAAGAACATTGTCTTAAGTTAGATTAAATAGTATGCATATAAAGAAAGTCCTTCATACCTTCCATTGTTCGAAACCACCACTCACTTCTTTGCTTAAAATGTTGCCTCCATAAGCACAATAGCATGTTTTAAACTCATCGTTTCCAGTGATTGACCATTTATAAGGTCACCACTTTCATCAAGATATAATGAGATTTTTGTCTTCAAACTCAAGGCATTATGCAAAATAACATTGTGAATTGTTTGTTGTGTACGATTTGATTTTCTTGCACATTTATTGCTTTTCTAACTTCCTTTAAGACTGGGTATTGCACCCTCAGCTACAATCTCAAACAACTCACTCACTATCACTTGAAGATTCCTTTCATGAGCATCCTTCTATAAAATCAAACTATGCCCTATAGATTGCCTACTTACTATAGGGGACTCATTGTTTCATGGTATTATAGATCTTAAGATCCTTCAACCTTATTGACACTACTTAACAGTCCACAAGGTATTATTCACTATTCTCCCATCTTTGATGAGTCTCAAAACACTGCTCAAACATGTGATCCACTACCTCCATTATACAATGGCTAAGAAGAAACAGTGAACCTATGATTACCACTGTTACTTCATTTGGACATTCATTCCCTGATTTCATTTTCCTTCTCTAACACTACCAAAAGCATTTGAAAAACCCTTAAGGTCAGCAAGGGGGTAAGGAAACTCACTGTTAAAATCTCCACTTTACTATGCAAGGTTTGAGCTTTATTATCTTGTCACTTCTCAGCCTCTTTTTGACTATCACATCTCAAGTGACTATCATTCTTCTTATAGTAGATTGCATTTACAAATGTCACTAAGCTACATAGTGTGCTTGTTATTGGCTACAATCTTTAGATTGCAAGATTTTGTTATTAGCCACAATGTCTCAATCTTTCTGGTATTGCAACCTCACTAATCCGCTAGAGTTATTGTTTATGTTTCTATTGAGGCCTAGGGTTTGTACCCTAATCATGCTGTTACCAATGCTTTTGTTGGTATTAAAAAACAACCTTAAATCTTGGGTCAAAAAATTAGTTGTCTTGATAGGGTTGTGGTATGATCTTGGATTGTATCCTAGAGTGTGTGGGAAGCTTGTGTTTGATCATTAAGGTATGTAAACCTGATCAGGGAAATGTATCCTATATAGCATGGGTCTTGCTTTAATACTTTCCATAATGGTTATTAGCAGATCACATTATTATAGTTTGTAACCCAAGATTGCATTCAAGTATGTAACAAACTTGGTTTGTAGTTTAAGCTATACACTTTTAAGTAACATTCATAAGGTTTAGAAAATATTGATCACTCTCTAGAATAGCCCATTAAACATGGGTTGTGCTTGAATGCACTACATAATTGATATAACACAACCACTCTGCATATCAACCAGAGTTATAGGCTCTTTATTGTAGCAAGAGGTAATCACTCTTGGATCATGCTATAATTACATCGTAACTTGTTAAACTTGAGATAACTTGAATGGAACCAATGATGATTCACACCTACATTATACAACCTGAATTAACTACATTATATGAGTGCCTCTATTTCTATCACAACATAGCCACATTAAATTTGGGTCACACATGAATGCATCTTGTATTTGTTATAGCACAACTGTGCCACATGACCAATAGAGTTATGGATCACATAATTGCAGTCACAAGAATTTGTTCCTTGGTTGTGATCTTATGGTGATTCCACACAACAAAATCTAGACATGAAATTCTCAAAACCCTAAACCTCTAAAAATCAAATCTAATGAGACGTTGCTTTAAAATATGATTTTCAAACCTGGAACTACAAATCTGACTCCACAACTAAATTCTGCAAAAAGACAATGACTACCCTCAACCTAGCGATATATTCTTGAATTTTTTCTAATTTTTCCCAAGAAAATGATCCTTAGTTCTCCACAAACTGTCTCAAGTAGAGAAAATTTGCAAGTATAGCAAAACACTGTCACAATAAATCAGCGAACTCACTTTTCTTTATGCCGGCCACAATTTGATTTTTTTCTTATTTTTCATGTTTGTTGAAATTTCGATGAAACTAGTAGTCAAAATTTTGACGAAACCCAAGTTCGTCGAAATTTTGATGAACGTCGGGGATAAAATTTTAAAATTTTGAAAATTACACATCAAATTTTACAAGCACCCGACAGTACATCAAATTATACATATTTTGTCAAAAAGAATTCATCGGATTTAGCAGTCAAATGAGTTAGTGTGTCGGCTCAAATCATGAACAATTTATAATGTGCACCCATACAAGTCAGCCACGACATAGCTTGGACCCAAAAAAAAATGCTTAAACATAAAAACATTTAAAAAATTACTCCTTATACATCCACAACACGCCACATTCATTGAGTTGGCCACAATGAGCAAATAAATGGAAAAACATCTTGCCAAATCTCCTTACTCGTACACCAATTAATGCAATACCACAAATTTCAATAATAAGATAAAAAAACATGGTTAACAAACTATCCCAGGGATCCACAACTCAAAAAGATGATCAGGTGAAGCAAACAAATCAACGTAGTAATCAGATACCTTGTTCTTCATGCTTTCTGCCAGTAATACTCTGTTCTCAACTCCTTCTACTAGTATGACCAAGTTTTGATCTGTAGACCAAAGTAATGACTTCAGTTTCCATCAATGAAAACATTAGAATCCATGTGCCAACAATCTCCCCCTTTGGCATTGATGGAAACAGTTAGTGAAAAATGACTGTGTCAAAACTAGTAAATACACTACCAAAATTTAGAATTTCAAAACATAGCTTATTTTCAAAACACTACTCCCCCTTAGAATGTCAAGGCATTTTTCAGTACAATCTCTCCCCCTTTGACATCAATGAAAAAATTGGGACTTACAGAAATTTGAAGACATCCGCAAAGTCATTCTTCAACACACTTAAGTTTGAGTCCCAAACACTTTTCAAACTTTCCAAAATGGTTATGTGACCACAAAGTAGATAAGACAGAGTTTTTGTAGCTTCAAGATTTATTGGGTCAAGAGCGGCCATAACATCTTTAGCCTCTTTCAATGCATTTACCATTATCTTAATCTTTGGACTGATTAGTCCTCTAAGTTTGCATACTCTCCCAACGGTCCTCTCATTTTCAAGCTTCAAACTCTTTATTTTTTCAAGCAAAGACATTACCTGACCTTCTTGTTCACCAACATTACCAACTAATGGGTCAAAAGCATTAGAAATAGTGACCAACTGTTTTTCAATATCCTTCACCTTCTTTTCATTTGCTTTAGTGAATTTGGACAAGACTAAACAAGACTTATAAACTTTTCCTCCTTCAGACAAAGTATCTTGAACATTTTTCATGCAGGTGGCTAATAGAGTTTTGTCTTTTGTAATCAATTCATTCAAACTACCTAATCTCTTTTCCTTGAACTCCTTCTACACCTTAATCAAGGCCGGTTTCTCAAAAGATTCAAAGTGAGAGCTTACAAAATTTATCAGCTTCTTTAGCTCATCGGAAGAGGAACCAGATGGATCCATAACATGGCTAGGCATTAATTTCTATAGAACACCATATGCAAGGTCTTCTATGTGAGACTTCAGAATCTTCTCACTATCTTTGGCTTGAGAAATTGAAGCGACCTTCATCATCTGAATTAGATACAAAGTGGATAGATTGATTGAGCTTTCATCTAATTCGAGATCTAATTCTTCATGTTGTTCCATCAGAGATCTCTTTACTGCCTCTACTCTAATTTCTTGAACTTTTCCTTCTTCAACCTTTGGTTCTACAAAGACTAATTTTGGATTTCCTTTAGGCACTCCAACCTTTTCAATATGCACCTCCTTCTCCTCAGCTAACACCTACTTAGGAACTTCAGCTTCCTTAGGTGTCTCTGTGTTTTCCACTTCAGGAGGAGTCTGGAAATTGTCAACATCAACATTCACTTCCTCATATCCAGTATCCACTTCTTTAGCATTTATCTTATTCTTTGATAAAAACTCTTCCAGGATCTTTTTGGTTTCCTTAACAACAACATCGATCTCACCAATCATGAGTCTATTCACCCTTGTCTTGCTCTTGAATTCCTTTTTGACCTTTTCAAGGAGTGAATTCATCTCCTCTATTGACATATATGAACATAAATCAACAAGAATTCTTTTCATGATGTTCTCTTCTTCTGTTCTGGCACTTATCCTTCTAGACTCCAAAATATTATATAGACTCTTAGGCAAGTTAGACATGATTTCAAAAAGAACTTTATTGAAAATATTCATATGTTTTATTGTGGCCTCTTCAAGAGTCCTGTGACCGAATTCATCAAAACCTTCAAGTACCATTCACAAAGTGGCTTGAGATTACCATCTTTGACAACTGCATTCTCAACTTCCTCAAATAACATACAAGGTTTCTCAACTTTTTCCTTTTTCTCTGCTTCTTCTTCTTTACCGGAAGATTTTCTCTTGTTTAACTTGACAACCTAAGTCTCAGTAGCCTTTATTTCTTTTACAACTTCTTCTGATTCAGTCCCTTCCTCTTCATCTTCAGAAGCAGCTTCATATGTTCTCATGCTTTTAATCTTCTTTCTTTTTTTGGAAGCCTTAGCTTGAGCTAGTTGGGTTGCAAGGGAACTCCTGGTAGATCTAGTGCTGGGAGAAGATGTTCCTAGACTAGAAAAATATGTTTTTGCTTTCTCTTTTGTTGCTTCAGCCTCATCTCTCTTCCTTCTTATTTCTTTCAATTTCTCCACATATATGCCCATATTTTCTGCAAAGACTTCTACCCCTTTCTTACTCCCCTGGCTATCATGGGCTTTTTCAGATCAATATGTACCTGCATAATTTTCTCTTCATAAGTTCAAAATCTTTCTTCTCTCGGATCCTGAGGTGAACTCAACAAGTGTTATGCATACATTTTCAAAAATTTCTCATCTACTTCGTATCCCATAGGCATGATCCAAATTTTTTTGGGATCAACAGTTTCCATATGGCATTGATCAATATCTACCATGAAGCAGATAGTATGTTTGTATTTTTCCATGATTGAGGTAGGGATTCTTTCCCTGGCATGCATCATATTCTAGAAGTTTTTAAAGTATCCCCAGAGGGTGGTATTCTGGGTATGACGATCACCTAAACCAAACAACATGTTCCTTATCTGAACAGCTACTGGCTCATCAATACACCAACGAAATTTTCCAACTCCCAGAACCTCATCGAAGAAGTAGAAAAACATAGCAACAAATTACCATACTTGAATGTATTCTTCTTATCTTTCATGATTTTCCCTAGATTCTCCATTAACTAACTTTTGAGCAATTCACACAAATCATAGTTTGCATTTTGTTTTACTATCTCATAAGTTGCATAGATAGTTGTACCAGATACAGAGTTCTCTTGGCTTGAGTGATAGATCTTATAACCAATAACCATTGATGCGAATTTTACATCTACTACAACAATATCCTCTATTATCATTTCCCTTTTGTCCCATTGAGCACCTATTTCCTCAGTGACCTTTTCATTCTTTACGAGATTCAAAACTGGAAGTCTATTGGTGGAATTCAGACCTATAACTAAATTTTGGGAAATTCACACAAATCATAGTTTCCATTTTGTTTTTCCATCTCATAGGCTGCATAGATAGTTGTACCAAATATAGAGTTCTCTCAGCTTGAGCGATAGATCTTATAACCAATAATCATTGATGCGAATTTTACATCTACTACAACAATATCCTCTATAGTCATTGCCCTTTTGTCCCATTGAGCACCTGTTTCCTCAGTGACCTTATCATTCTTTACAGACTTCAAAACTAGAAGTCTACCGGTGGAATTCAGACCTGTGACTACACATATAGCCTCTTTTGTGATTTTAAATGACACATCTAGCCACATGAATTCATCATGAACATGGGTCAACACATATTGGACCCATTCATTTTCCTCAAATATTGGAAATTTTGCAAACTATGCGAACTGCTTTTCCTCTAGGGTTTTAAATTCTGGCTTTACAGTAAAATCTTCTTGAATTATGTGATGAGAATACAGATTCATAAAATATGAGCTTCCCAATTCTTTGATATTTGCATCTATATAAGTCCTAATATCTTTAATGTGCAAGACACCATATGACACAAATGAAAATGCACCTAAGGGCTCTGTCTCTATAGACTTATAAGGATGCCATTTAAACTTTGGACGTGGCCTATCTTTTAATTCAACTACCCAAGGAGTAAACATGATTGTAATCTCACAAATTCACATGATTTTTGATAAATACCTTTCGGGGGCAGAATGAAATTTGATCGAAGATCCTCTTTCATGCTAGAATCTCTCCACAATTTAGCAACATTCACTCCAAAGCTCTCCAAACTTCTTTCCTCCTAAATGCAAAGTGACAAATGAGGGAATAAAATGTTCTTTTATTGTCCACAAACCTAACTCCTTTTTATCACAATAAATTCCTTTACCCTAATTCATCTGGTTTCCTGTCTTTCATGTATTGAGACAAATGATTCTTCTGCGGATCTCCAAAATTCTTTAATACTACCTCCAATTAATTGAACAACATCTAAAAAACATCACTGCACTTATTGGACTCATCAAGATTCCAGTACCAATCACTGGCAGTGGGTTTAAAAGATTTACTTGATAACTCCCCCTAGGCCAGAGGCCTAAAACTAATTCCCGGAGGGATTGCCAGAAGTTGCTTCTGGTGCTGGCATATTTGCTTCAATAGAGGGATTCTTCTTCACCCATTTCTTCTGCATTTTCTTTTTGATCACATCAGTAGTAAATTTATTTTTTCCCTTAACATCTTGTTGCATGTTCTATTTTATTGGACCTCTTCTATTCCAATAGAATCTAGCAGTGTGGCCAAATTTGTTGCAGTTGTAGCACACAACACTTCTCTGTCCAGGCCAACTATTCCACTGATTTTGTCTTGATATGCATGGGTTAGCAATATTTCCAAATCTATTGCATGCATAGCATCTGACATCTCTATGAAAGTTATTCATCACAATTATGCATTCACTTGACTTATGACCATACTTATGGCAATTAAAGCACTGACTTGAAAATGATGGTCCTCTTGTGTTCATCCTACTCCTACACTGAGAAGCCATATGACCAAATTTGTTTCAAGCATAACAATAGCCATTAAATCTTTGAGCATTTGGTTGTCTTATCGGATTTCTTCTAGCTCCAGTCATATAATTTCCTTGCCTGAATCTCCCTTGTCCAGTTTTCCTTTCTCCAAATCTAGAACTTTCTCCTTCTTCAAATCCAAGACCTTGCCTATCACCATCAGTCCTCTATCCTTTAATCAGTTCATCAAGTTTGGCTAAGCTTGCTTTGAATTTCTCCTTAGTATTCACAATAGCAAGTTCATTTTTGAGATCATCAAGTTGTTTGTCAAGCACTTCTTTTTTTAGATTCCTCAGTTCATTGTCCAATCAACTGCATTGTTCAAATTTTTCTTTCAAGGATTGTGTGAGCTTTTCTTCATTCTTCTTTCTATCCTTAATCTCCTTAGTCATTTTCATCATGATGGATTCCATCTCACACTTCAGGGCAACATTCTCTCTAGAAAACTTTTCACATTCTTTTTTTTTCTCTTTCAGGGCATGACTGAGTTGTTCATCTTCCATACTTCTATTCTTCTACTTAAGCTGATCACACAATTCCTTCCTTTTCTCCCTTGATTCATTGATTTTGTCTTTCAATGACTGAATGCATTTCTCTGCACTATCCATATTTTCTTGCAACACTCGGTTCTCAAACTTTGGCTGGTCAAGATCATCAAGGGCCACCATGAATTGTTGTTGAAGACAACTTGTATCCATTGAAAAGCTCCTTCCAAGATCTCCCCAAGCTGTTAACTTCTTCTGAGGAACTCACTCTGTATATGCATAAAATTGGTCATGTCTGATTAATCCTGGCATTTAATTAAATATTTATTATTTAATTATTTTTTCTTAAAGTCTTCTACATATGATTAAATTTAATTAATTTAATTATATTGATCATTCAATTTATCCTTCTATCATGATTAAATAAATCAATTTTTATTTAATTATTTCACATTCATATGTCCACTTGATTAATTAAATAAATACGCTTTATTTATTTTAATTAATTATCACTTTTGAATTTAATTCAGTCTTTTTGATTTAATTAAATTTAAATATTTCTTTTCAAATCTTTCTTCTAATTAATTAAATATTTTATTTAATTAATTTCATTTTGCAAGTTTAATTAAATATTTTTATTTAATTTAATATCTTTCATAGCTTTTTAAAATCATAATTAAATATTTTATTTAATTATGAAATCTTCCATTATTCTTCAAATCTAGGGTAAATATTCTATTTTAAGAAAAATCTCCATGTCACCCATAAATGAATAATTGAATTTAATAATTCATTATTTATCTTCTTCAAAATCTTTCCATAATCTCACAAAAAGATGATTTTTTACAATTCATCTTTATCATCTTAACAAGTTTAGGATTATCACAATCTAAATCGAGTACTAATTAAACGATACTAAACAAGTTTAGGATTATCACAATCAACAAATTTATTTATCATCTTTTCAAACAAAAAATAGAAATAAGTCTATAAATAGTCTAAAATAGAAGAAAATTTGGAATGCATATACAAATTCTCATTCTTACTCGTTCTTTAAATAAATATCAAAGATATGTTATCTCTAAATAGAAACAACATATTCTAATCAATAGCTAATAGCCCAAACTCCAACTGCAATGGAGTTGATATTGACTAATTTGAGGTATTTTGATTTGTTGAGAATAATTGATGTACCACAAAATAAGCATCAGAGCAAGTAAAAAGAGTGTTACATCAATTTGATTAATGAAAGTGATCCAATCTAAATAGTTAGAATGTAACTATTGAAACAATCCATTTTTTTTTGTATCAAGTGAATACAAAAATGAATCAATTTTTTTTGTCAAATTATCGTTATCGAAAACTTACGGTAGCTTGCCAAGCAAAGGCTAATAAAAAAAAGAACAGAGGGATAATTGGCATTACATTAACAATTGGATTGAAAATCGCATAAGCTTCGGGCAATTTGGCAAAAAAGGGGTTATTCAAATGAAAAGCGGCATCATCTAGACAAATAGGGAGGTTGAGGATAACTGGCATTTTGATTCTTCGATGAATAAAAATGATGTAAAGACCCAAAAAAAATTGGCCAATCAATCGAATTTCCTCGCCAAGATTAGACTTTTAGTCTTCGAGTTGGAAGGGAAAATTTCTTCATATAATATTTTAACCATTCTGATAGAGAATGACCAATGAATATATATTCTTGTTTCTTTTTAGGTTCCTCTATAGATAATATCTATTTTATTCACTCAAGAATCTATGCCCCTCCGGTTTTCCTATGCATAATTGCATAGCACCAGATAAGAATGAATCTCTAATGAATTACAATGAACATTGCTTTAATTTCTATTAATTGATTAAAATAAAACAACACCAATGGGGTGTGGCCAAGCGGTAAGGCAGCAGGTTTTGGTCCTATTATTGCGAAGGTTTGAATCCTTCTATCCCAAGTGGAACAGTATTATTTCAAAAAATCAGAAGAAAAAAATTAGAAGAAAAAAATTCTTTTTCATTTCTCATCCTTTCGTAGACTATACTTATAGAACGAAAATATGATTTCAATAAGATCTAAATAGAGAAAGGGATATTTTTGTGGTGTAGGATGGGAATACAGATAAGAACATTGCATAAAAAATGCAGAAAGAATTTAATCCTAATGCAAATAAAATAATTGATGGGATGCAATTATTATTTTATGATTTCATTCTACAAGAAGGGGATATGGCAGAATCGGTAGATGCTATGGACTTAAATTTTTTGAGCCTTGGCATGGAAACTTACCAAGTGATAACATCCAAATCTAGGGAACCCTGGGATATTTTGAATGGGCAATCCTGAGCCAAATCCGATTTCTAGAGACAATAGTTTCCTTTCCGAGAAAGGGATAGGTGCAGAGACTCAACGGAAGCTATTCTAACAAATCAACATAATTTGAATTGGATACTTTATTTACAAAATGTCTTTTGTATTTTACAGAAAAGAAAACAAATCTTGCTTTCTATTTTTCTTCAGTCTTATCCATTTTCAACCATTCGATCTGCCAGGAATTTTCACAATCGTTGATCATATCAACCAATCAAAAGATTTTGAAAAACTCTATAAATAGCATTGCCAATCCAAGCAATGGTTACAACACACAACAGAGGAATTAGAGATTAATTACATTCCAACATTCTAGCATCTTAGCATTGTCATTAGAACTTTAGTATCATTATCATAATCTTTTATTTCAGCAATCATGTTTAAGCATTAGAATAATCACATCTTAGTATAGCATTGCATGCATTCATATTAAATATCGTTGTCTAGGAAGATCGTTTGTTGAGCCCAGCCCAAGATCTGAGAGCCAATTGGAATCGACAAAACACTGGAGATAGAGGACAATAGGATGACATCGATAATAGGATACTGAGTTTGCATCTCTATTATTTTAATATTCTATTTTTGATATAATGTCTTATTGGTGTGTTTGATTCATTTGTTTTACATATTTAACACACATAAAAATCAATCACACATTTATGGCGCCCACCGTGGGGCCCTTGCCCTATTTTTAACATTTATCTGTAGGTTTTCTGACAGGATTTTGCGTTCTAGAATTTGGATTTTCGGAAAAAAATTCCGTTTTAGTGCATATGAGGATTTTTGAAGCACATACGTAGCTTTCTAAAGTGCATCCATGATTTATTTCAGCGCTCTTGCAGGTACTTCAACACACCCAAGAATTGTTTCGGCGCATTTAAGGAACAAAACGACACATCTACGGGACATAATGGCGCATATACCCAGCTCAGTTTATTAAATATGTTTGAAAAACAAAAAAAAAAATTAGTTGCATTTTATTTTAGCACATTTAGGAGTTTTGTAGCGTGTTTGATACTTTCTATAGCGCATTTAGGATCTGTTTTAGTGCATTAACTTGTTATTGTTGCACATATAGGTGATCTTTTAATGCATATAGGTTGTAACTAAACAGGTTTCTGAGTCTGACGTCTACTGCAGACAAAACCTTTTTCTGGCTTAAAAAGAACCAATCTAGGATAGTCACAGCTGGTTCTCTTGAGGGAGTTTATTATTGCCGCACCGAACGAAAACCCTTACTATGAACCTAGTGTAGTATCTAGCCGAAGTTAGTTTTTGAACATCATAATAATCACAGTGCAAGGGGAGGGAAGAATTTGGCCCCAAGATACTCACCATATAACTAGCAAGGACCGTTTGCTCAGAGGATCTAGTATCCACTTCCGTCACTCTAAGTATTCACCTAGAAAATACAAAAACACAGGTGCCCCTTCGGGGGTGACACGGCTGTGTGAGTCGACATAGTTCTAAGATGTGGGTTGTTGATTATTATGATGACCTACTTGAGTACTAAGAGTGAGTCTGCTTGAACTGTCTATCATGTGTAAAAACCTGTGAAAACACTTTTTGAATTTTTTTTTTGAAACATACACTTGATGTTTAGTATAGGACTTAAAAACAACTGTTTTCAGAGTATTTGTTGTGTTTTCAGTCAGACTAATTTAGATAAAAGATCATCCGAAATGAACATGTCAAATCTTAGCTGAAACTACTCACAAATTGTTCGAAAAGTTATCTTGGAAAAACTATTTTAGTGCATATAGGGTATATTCTAATGCATATGAGGTCTATTCTAGCACATTCACTGGTTAATTCAGCGCTTTTAGGGTCTGTTTTAGCACATTGAGTCTTTTGGCGCATACGCTGGCTATTCTAAAAACAAACTTTTCGGTCACTATCACAACATTTTTCCTACAGCGCATCTGGGACATATTGGAGCGCATTTGACCATTTCTTTGGTGCATATCCATGTTTATGAAGCACATATAGGGGACAAAATAGCGCATTTGTCACTTTTCTCGAATCATTGTTTTTAATAGATCTAATTTTATAGCATTCTCGGTCCAGTAACATATCAACATTTTCTCTCATTCTTAGAGAGTGGAAATCTACCAAGTTTGTCAAGAAGTCAATTTCCAATAGAATCAAGAAACCCAAGAAACCTCTAGGTTACAAGAAAACCTTACAACGAAGGAAGTTTTTATACAAGAGTCAAAATGTCTTGCTCCATTATCTCAAATTTCTCCATAGATACCAAGATTTTGTCAGGGGATTTACTGACGAATACGTTGTAGACCCTCTAGATTCATGAGCCTATTTTTAAAGAAGATCCCTCTCACAATGACACAATCACAATCACCCTCTTGATTTCAACTATATACCACAACCTTCTATCAAATATTCAACACATCCTACTCAAATACTTCAGTAAGTTGAAATAGGCTATTTGATATATCGATCATTCTTCAAAAACAAGGATCAAATCTTACAAGTGTACATTTCATCACAAACTTCTAAATTCTTGGTTCAACTTCTCCCAAAAAGATTCTGACATCCTTTATCATTGGAAGCCACAGCCACGAATTAGGAACATAGTTTTGGTCATATCATAAGATTTTCAATCTTATCAGATTAAAACATCATCATTGGTTGCACTCATCAAACTATGATATAATTTTAGAAGAACTTCTTGAAATCATATGCCTGTTTTTACAAGATCAAAATACAACAAACTGAAGGAAGATATTCAACAAGAAGATCATGCCTCAAGAACTCAAGCAGAAGGTGAAAATAGTGATCCTCTTTATAGTGTGAGCTGAAATCCCCTTTTTGAAGACAACATGGCCGAAGGAGCAAAGGATCCGTTTACTTCCGTCAGCGATCTGAGAAAAACCCTTGAGGATAGTGATGATGAACAAGAAGAAGAGCGTCACCTTAGAGAAGCCGAACATGATCCTAAATTTCTCAGAGCAGTAGAAAAGATCTTACCACGTGACAAACAAAAATATTTCTTGTATCTGGCTGACAAAGGAGCTAAATTGCCTCATGATTTTGATACTGAGAACATAAAGAGTAATCTTGATGAAACACCCTTATCTGATCTTGGTGCCTTGACTCAACAAGTTAAAATATTACAAGGAAAAATTAAAGATCTACAAGGGGGAGCCACAACAAAGACATACGCTCTTGAAGATATATGTCCATATCCCTTCGATTGACATCTCAACATGATCCCATTTCCTAAGCATTGTGAAATCCCAAAGTTTGATAGTTATAACAGGAAATCGGATCCAATTGACCATATTAGGGACTTCCAGAACATGACTCTAGAGTTTTCTCATGAGGATACATACTTAATGCGCTTGTTTCCTAGAAGTCTTGGAGGCCAATCTATGGAATGGTTATCAAAAATCACACCGCCTGTCAAAACATTTAAGGAATTAATGAACAAGTTCATATCAAAATATTCCTATAACACAACACCAAATAAGCATGATTGATCTATGCAAGGCTAAGCAAAAACCTGGTGAACCATTCATCACATTTCTTCAAAGATGGAGAAGATTGTTCGCTAGATATCCACGTCATGTTCCTAAAAAGGAAAAGATCACTACCTTCATAAACAACTTGGATCAAGAGATGAGTTATCATCTAAATATTCATTGTCCTCCCTCTTTTTAGAAAATGATTGAAAATGCAATCACAATTGAAAGTGCATTAGTCTAGAGCGGAATAATCAAACTTGATAGAGACAATCCTAGCTCCTCAAATCACCACAATGACAAATATAAGTTTTGGACTCGCAACAAAAATGTGGTGAATGATGGTGTTGTAGATGCACATCATGTCTCACCTAAGCCAGTTGTTCTTAGTGTTCCTTGCAACAACTTCAACTCAGTTACAAATCAAGGAAACAATCCTCCTCCTCCGAGGAATAACCAAAATCCAACCTTTGTTCCAAATCAAAATAATACCAACAATCAAGGGTATCCTGGAAACAACAATAACAATGCCTTAGGAAATACATCAAACACGAATCCACAATGATCTTCATTTTTTTCCAACAGAAGAACTTTTACTCCGTTGGGGCAATCTATGGAATGTACCCTTAAAGACTTGATGGCAAAGAACGTTATTACCCTACCACCTCAACATACCTTTGAACCCAGTGTGAAGCCGCCATCGTGGAATCATACGTACTATTGTGAATATCATAGATGTAAAGTCCATCGTACAAATAATTTCCAAGCCTTGAAGAATGCTATTCAAGATTTAATCGACAAAGACATTGTCACAATAGAAGGGAACCAACAATCAAATGAAGACCACCAAGAATTTTGAAATCCTTTGCCCAGCTATCAAAAGGGTGAGTCTTCTAAAAAAAATGTGAATCATATCGATGAGCATATAATCAATCATATCTACACTAATGACGAGAAGGTTAATGTTATAAAAGTCAAAGAGAAAGCGGAATATGGAGAAGTTAACATAACAACAAGGGCACAAGCTAAAGTTGTCCTAAAAGGTGCTCCTTCAAAATCCATTGTGCCACTGCCTCAACATCGATATGATTTAATCAATCAACTTGGAAAAACTTCCACTCAAATCTCTATTTTGCAACTTCTGAAGATTTCCCCAGTGCATAAGGAAATTCTAGACAAATCCCTCATTGAAACAATTGTATCTGATGATCTGAATGTGGATCAATTTCAAGCCATGGTGGGACATTTTTCCTCACCCACATTCCTTTCATTCTCTAAAAAAGATGATGTTTCCATGACACATCCCCATAATTCATCATTATACTTAGAAGTCATGGTCCACAAGTTTCGTGTCAAATGGGTTCTAATAGATGGAGGTGCTGGTTTGAACATATGTACCATAAAATTAATTTGGGCTTTAGGATTTTCTAAGGATTCCATTGATCCTAGAAGAAATATTACTATTAAATCCTATGATGATGAGGAAAGAGAATCCAAGGGTTTAATCATGTTACCAATAAGAGTGGGACCTATTATCAAAAATACTTTCTGTCAAGTATTAGATCGTGATCTCACATACAACATCTTGTTGGGTCATCCTTGGATCCATGAAATTCAAGTTGTACCATCTACATATCATCAATGTCTTAAGTTTCCTTATGACAAACAGGAGATCATGATATCACCTGATAATTCTCACAGTCAAACTTGTGCTAACATCAAAGCTAGTCAAGACACTTTGGTTCCCAACAATTGAGAAGCACCTGCTAGTACTTCTCCAATAGTTGATACACAAATTAGATAGCTAACCAAAAGCTTTGACAAGCAACTATGGTTCAAGGATAATGGAGTAGGAGAATATTCTCTCTATCTGGCTAATCTTCCTATGTCACCTCGGTCACATGGACAACCTTCTATCACACAACATCAGATATTTGTAGCATCAACATCAACACAATCACCGACAGAACCAATCACAAAGTTTAATAGAAAATTTATCAAGGAGAAATTCCCGATGGAAGATCTTGAGGATAGCGAAATACTAAAATGGCTCTATAGAGATGAAGGTGAAGTTGACAAGTTCTAAATGTCAAGATACCAACAGATCAATATGGTAAAGGATGCTCAATCATGCAAAAGATGGGCTATGATGGTAATGGTCCTATCAGAAATAGAAAAGGAGTAGTTGAGCCTATTCACCTACTAGGACTTGCTGCAAAAGATAAAATAGGACTAGGCTATGATACTAACTCGAAAGAAATAACATCGAAACAATTGAATGATACTATACTTACATTGCAAGAAAGTTCTGGTCCAAGGGAAGCATGCTTGACAATAATTCATAATTTCATCTATAATAACTCTAACACAGACTCTGGAGAATACGAATGGGATACCATGCATAATGATGAGTTCTGGAGGGATAAACAGGTTGATGTGATACACAACTATACCCCAACGCTAATCAAAGGAGAAGGATTAGGGACCCAACCACATAGATTTTAACTACAACGCGACCATGATTCTAGTGATACCAAGTCAGATTTAATCGAACAAGACTATCATGAGGATAATACCATGATTGATCTACCGCATACCTCGGATCCTACGGACACTTCCGTTATGACCATAACCATAGCCGATTTCACGCAGCTTAATGACCTGCTACCGCTAATACATCCCAATCTCATCGATTGGGATCTATCTGAACCTCTTGATATACCTATGTTTCCAACCGATGAATCTATCGTAAACTTCCTTTCCGAAGATGACATAAATGATGTTCCACTAGTGATTTTTGGCATAAGGAGAGTGTCAAGTCTCCTAGCTGCAAAAATAAAAATAAAAAAGAAAGATCTAATGGTGAAAACCAGAATCTGGGAGTATTAGATCAAACAAAAGATAAAACAAAGAGTGTATCAGATGGTGAAAACCTTTTTAAGGCACCAGATGATGGGATGCTTGACACTCTCCCAGATCACTATCATGAGTGATCACCTATCTTGGTTGAGCCTACAAAAGCAGTTAATCTTGAAACTATAGAGAAACTAAGGATTCTATAGTTAGTTGCATCAATGACAGATAAAGAAGTACCTGATTTCATGGAATTTCTTAGAGAAAATCAAGTCAACTTTGTCTGGTCTTATGTAGACATGCTAGGTCTTGATCTTGATCTTATAATGCATCACTTGTCTATTAAACTAGGAGTAAAACCTGTGAAACAAAAACTGAGAGAGATGCATCCTCATGTGGCACTACTAGTTAAAGAAGAACTTAAGAAACTCCTCGATGTGGGATTTATAAGATCAGTTGACTATGCAGAATGGATCTCCAACATATTTCCTGTATCCAAGCCTGACAAAAGTGTTAGAGTATGCACAGATTTCAGAGATCTTAATAAGGCATGTCCTAAGGATGACTTCCCTCTTCCAAGCATTGATACTATAGTTGATTTGACAACTGGCCATTCCATGTATTCACTAATGGATGGTTTTTTGGTTATAACCAAATCAAGATTACACTCGAAGACCAGGACAAAACAACTTTCACATGTCCCTGGGGGACTTATTGTTGGAACGTCATGCCATTCGGTTTAAAGAATGCTGGGGTTACATATCAAAGAGCTATGACTACAATTTTTCATGACATGATGTACACATTCATGGAAGATTATGTCGATGACATATTGGAAAAAAAATACACAAGAGAAGGACATCTTGAGATATTATCCTAAATATTTGCAAGGTTGGAAAAGTTCAAAGTTCACCTCAACCCTAAGAAATGTGTTTTTGGAGTCACATCTGGAAAAATATTGGGATACATAGTTTCAACAAAAAGAATTGAAGTAGATCCCGCCAAGGTACAAGCAATCATGGAAATGCCTCCATCAAGGAATATCAGTCAGGTGAGATCACTACAGGGACGACTCCAATCTATATGAAGATTCATTGTACAACTAGCAGATAAATGTTTACCTTTCACACATCTACTACATAATAATGTTCCTTTCAAATGGGATGATAAGTGTGAAATGGCCTTTCAACAAATCAAGCAGTACTTAATGAACCCACCAGTTCTGGTACCACCAAATCCAGACAAACCACTCATCTTATACATTGCTGCAACAAAGACATCTTTGGGGGCATTGTTAGCACAAGATGACTCTATGGGAAAGGAACATGCAATCTATTATATCAGCCAAACATTAACAGGTCATGAGCTTAACTACACTTTCATCGAGAAGGCTTACTTAGCAGTGGTCTTTGCTTCGCAAAAGTTTTAACACTAGATGTTAACTCATACAATCAATATTGTTGCAAAGATTGATACACTCAAATATTTGTTAAGCAAGGCCACATTGACATGAAGGTTAGAAAAATGGGTCATCATCTTAAGAGAGGTCGATATCCATTATATTGATTGCAAAGCAATCAAAGGACAAGTTATTGCTGACCAACTAGCTGAAGCACCCCTACAAGTAGAGCATCTCATGCACATTGAATTTCCAGATGTTGATGTCTTCACAGCAGAATGAAAGGAACATTGGTCATTATATTTTGATGGGTCATTTACTAAGCATGGATCAGGGGTAGGCATACTCTTTGTCACCCCTCAAGGAAATACCATTCCTCAGTCATATCGGCTAATGTTCCCATGCACTAATAACATAGCCGAATATGAAGCTTTAATCATTGAACTCAAAATAGCATTGGAATGGAGAATCACAGAATTACAAGTCTACGGTGACTCACATTAGTCATTAACCAGATCAATGATGATTATCAGACCAAAGATGAAAAATTGTTGCCATATAAGAAAATGGTTGATGATTTCAAGAAATATTTTGTAGACATCAATTTCATACAAATTCCAAGGCTTGATAACAAGGCAGCTGATGCTATGGCCACAATCATTTCATTGTTACAACTCCCAGAAACTCAGGCTCGCTACGAATTTCTGGTGGAACAATCATTTACGCCTACCTATGACACACCTGAAAACCAAATCATTTGCCACTTAGTAGGATCTGATTCACCTTGGTATGGAAAAATTTATGCCTACCTAAAAGACATCTTACCACTTGACTTATCTTGTAACCAAAAGCGCAACTTTATCCGCCAATCATCTCGCTATACCCTTATCGCTGACACTCTCTATCATCGCAGTCTTGATGGTACTTTACTTCGATGTCTTGAACATGCCAAATCTGACAAGGATTTACAAGAAGTTCATGGTGGCATTTTTGGTACTCATTCAAGTGGACTAACCTTATCCAATAAATTGATTAGAATGGGTTACTACTGGCCTAGAATGGAGAGGGAATCATTCACTTTTGTAACGAAGTGCTCTAAATGTCAAATACATGGAAATGTCATTCATGCACCAACACAGGAACTATAACTGTCCTAACCAACCTGGCCATTCTCTCAATGGGGATTGGATTTAGTTGGTAAGATTCATCCTTCATCCTTGAACGGACACAAGTTCATAATCATAGCGACAGAGTATTTTACCAAGTGGATTGAGGTAGTCCCTCTCACTAAGGTCACTGGTAAACAAATCTCATCATTCATACTCAACTATCTCATTTGTCGGTATGGCATTCCCAAGTCCATCATCACAGATAATGGATGACCATTCAAGAATCAAGATGTTGACAAACTTTGTGAGAGATTCCATATTCAACACAGATACTCAACGCCTTATTATCCACAAGGGAATGGCCAAGCAAAGGCCTCAAATAAAACAATATTGAAAATTTTGAAGAAGACTGTGAATGATGCAGGGAAATTTTAGCACGTTCAACTTAATCCCGCATTGTGGGCCTATCAAACTAGTATCTGAACGCCAACAGGAGCAACACCATTTGCTCTTGTCTATGGAGCAGAAGCCATTTTGCCACTAGAAGTTGAGATCCCATCACTAAGAGTATCACTAAAAGGTCTCATAACAGATGATGAATACAGAGTTTCCTAACTGCAAGAATGGGAACTTCTTGATGAAATGAGACAATGGGCAGATGATCATTTGAAAGCATATCAACAAATGATGTCTCATAGCTATAATCATAGATTCAAACCATGTACCTTTCAGGTTGGTGATCTTGTTCTAAAAGAGAACCCACGCAATTAGCAAGACAGAGAGAAGAAAGGAAAGTTTGAACATAATTGGTTGGGTCTGTATGTGGTCATAGCAGTATACAGTTCAGGAGCATACAAGTTGTCAACACCAGAAGGGGGCTTGTTTGACGAACCCATCAACAGAATGTACCTGAAAAAGTATTATGTCTGAAGCAATTATCATCATCCATAATACTCTTGAAGAAATACAAAAACATCAGAAAAAGTCTTGAAGAAATACAAAAACATCAGAAAAAGTCCTGAAGAAATACAAAAACATCAAAAAAATTCCTGAAGAAATACCAAAACATCAGAAAAAGTCTTGAAGAAATACAAAACATTAGAATTTTTTTTGAAGAAATACAAAAAAGCATAAAACACTGAAGAAATACAAAAAAATTTTTAGAAAAAGTCCTAAAAAATATACAAAACATCAGAAAAGGTCCTAAAAAAATGGTTACCCTGGTGAAAACCTAGAAAACAAGCATCTCAGTAGCGAAAAAAAAAGAAAAGAACAATGCAATAAATACAAATAGTGAAAATCTGGCAAACAGACGCTATTTGTAGCTCTCCATCTATTAGTTCATGTTTTTCACTTAGCTTTTTAGCCATCATTTTTACACATCTTTCCATCATTTTAGGGTTTTACCTGCATCATGCTACCACCATTTTCCTAGAGTGATAACATCGTACCGTGGCTTGACCATCATACATATTCATTTCGGCAAGTTGTGTCAAATACTGGGGGCAAACGTTGACATACTCTGGGGCAATCAACTTTTAGGTTCTACCAAAACAGCTCGATAATGATATAGAACCCAATCATGCAAACAAACAATCAAATCACATGAACAACTATCCAACCATTGATTCATATCACAATAGTTTTTCAGAAAAATACCATATCATGACTCATATCTGGATGATCTAAAATCTGAATAATGATTGGAATATCAGTTTTACATTTTGAACAATGTTTGTTTGATTTTTTGATATCATCTCTCTAGACCACACTCAATGATGTACTAAACTAGAGTGGCAAGGAAGGAGGATGATTTTTCTTTGTCTGATGTCTTGAGGTTAACTATCAATTTGGTGCAAATATGTCGCGAGACATGATTTCCAAAGCATATCATTGATGACAGTTCCATATTTGCATCAGAAAGTGGTTAATCTTTATCTATTTATGCAAGAAATGCTCAGGTCATCTCGGTTCAATTATACCTCAATGGTTGTGTTCACTTACTATATCAAAAATCATGAAAGTTGTACTCAGGTCATCATTGGTGCTAATTTCCCCTTTGATGCTTGTACATACTTCCAACATTTTACAAGGCTCTATGATGATTCAAGAAAGTTACCAGAAAGCTCAACAAATGGTTGATTTATTTAGTTGCATTTCATTTAAATCAATGTATATATCTGCATATTGGATTCACATTAGAGTTTTTATAAAAGATGAACAGATAAATCAACGGTTGTTATGTCTCTTTGGACTATTTGTAGAGGAAATTTGGACATTTGTTTCATCTTCATTTCATTACCATTTCATTTAGGTTTTGTGCATATCATATAGTTTAGCATTTATCATTTATATCCTTTCTCATTTATTTATCCTTCATGATGCATTATCATTTCATATTTCATATCATTTCATTACATATCATGGGTCATTCTCATTTTTATCGTCTTTGTTTCATTCTCATATCATTTTGATCCTTTATCATTTTGTATCATTCATTTATTCCTTAGGCATTTTCATATCACTTTCATTATCATCTTATCCATCATTTTTGGTATCCATGTCATTTCCATTTTACATAGTTGTCTTCCATTTACCATCTTCATTTCATTGTCATCTTATCATATTGTTACATTTTCATTTTATCATACCATTACGTTTTACATATCATATCATTCCATTACATTTCAGCACATAATTTCATGATTTCATTTCACAAAGTTCATATCATTATATCATATCATTTTCGTTCATAAACTCATTTTAATTGCATTTCATTTCGTCATCACATCTCATTACATTTTATATCATATCATTATTTAATCATTTTCATATTCATCATATCATTTTATCATCATTTTCATATCCTTATTATTCATATAATTATCATTTATCATTTATCATCTCATCATATCATACCATTTTATCATCTTATTTCATTACATAATTTATCATTACATTACATTTACATTTTCATCCCATCTCATTCTATTTCATTTTAATTATCTCATCATTCATTTTACATTCATTTCGTTAAATTTCATATCATTTATTATCATCTTATCATACATTTCATCATTATTGATCATTTCATATCATTTATCATTCACATCTTTTATCATTTCTCAGTTTCCATATTATTTCATTTATCATTTTTTCATACAACATTGGATTCATATCACATATCATACTAAAAATTCATGTTGCATTTCATAAACACAACATCCATCACATCATCATCGTTTATGGCATTTGAAAAATCAAAACACAAAAATATCTCATACAAAACATTACATCTCCACATCATTAGCAAGACATACATCATTTCAACACATGGCATTTTTATCATCATCATCCACTTGCATGATATCATTAGTACACATCATATTTCATCATCATATCATCATCAAATCATCCTGCAAATCATGTTAGTCAGTACATCATCAAAACTACATATCAATATCCATATCACATAATAAGGAAATAAATGCATATCCATATCATGTCATCATATCAAATGAAACACATCATTCAAACTCATTTCCGTTGCATATCATCGCTCATCAAAAATATATACAAATGTCCAAAAGTCCAATGAAACTGAAAAGTCTAGATAGATATATGAGATATGATCAAAATCAGTATACGTGCTCCAAGAATCTGCTATACATCAAATAATCATGTATCCATCAATCAAGGCTAGCTAGTGGAACCCCCTGATGGAGCTAGTCTCGAGGATGGTGGCTTGCCACTGGTCCTTGCATCTAGATCCCGTCAAGGCCCAGTAACCCCCAGGCTTTGTGTTGTTGTCTGTGTCCTGCTCTTGGTCCTACTGTGGGATTGTGGGAAAGGTTCTCTGTGCTTAGGAGGACACAACTCCTCATATCAGAATCAATAGTACTCAGCCTCTCTGGCCATCTCAAATCCCTCTGCACTGGCCTCTCACAACGACACACTCTTGACAGTTCTCATGAGTCTCTGTGCAACACCCTCTGCCTCTACCACCCTCTGTCTAAATGCATCCCTCTTTGCAATCAACTGCGCTACCTGTGGATCTGGGGTAGGAGGATATGCCTATACTTGTGCATGTGCCTATGCCTGTGCTTGTGGCTATGACTATGCTAGCTATGCCTATAACTGCATTGCCATACTCTGTGCCTGATCCAACTGACTCTGCAACTGTACCTGTTGTCCCTGCAGTGTCTGTACCTAGGCCTATAAAGTATATATCTATGCCTACTGGGATGTCGAAGCAACCCTAATCACTGTCTGACGTCCAATCCCAGTCCTCAGCCTCTGCATGATATGAACACTACCCAATAAGTTTGGCCTCATTCTCACTAGCCTTTGCTCCCCACCTCTTCCCTCATCTCCTCTGTCATCTCCATCACTCCCATCTGAGCTCTCCTCCTCTCCACTCTCCTCATCCTCTCCCCCAACCGCTACCTTCTCACCACCTGCCACATCCTCCTGTCTCCCTACCCCTGGCTGTGGTACCACCAAAATGGGTGTCGGCTCATCAGGACATGTAAACCATGGAAATGGATGTGTATGATAATAAACTGAGTACTCTTCAGACATTCCAGCATCAACAATATCCCACCTATCATCCCATGCCTCAGGCACTAGAGAAGTATACTTTGTGTATGCTATCTGATATGAAATACTAGGCCCCCATCCCACCTCATCCTTGCTCCACGCATAGTGAGAAACACCCTGAGGCATCCCCTGTCTAAATTTGAACTATCACTGCACCCGTAATGCCAAGAATCTCTCTATGATGGATGGGGTCCTCCCTATCAAAAATCAAGGAATACCTACAAATGGCATATCTAGATGATCTGTATCCCATGGCTCACAATCTGTGTATGGCCACCATATCACTGCATCTCATCTCCAGTAATCCAACTTGCCCAGCTTAGGCTGGACAAGGAACATAGAATATGCATACACATATAGTCAGCCTGGTGGCCTCACTCTGGGACACATTGGTCTCATCACAACAATATGCTCCCATGCCTAGATCTAGAGCAGTGTAACACCACATGATATACTAGATGAACCTCTATAAACTACCTGATGTAAGTCATGATATAGGTGAGCCAACATACAACTCCTCCAGGCATATCTTCGTGGCTATACCAACATCTTCTTAAGGATCCTCCCCCATCCCACTAATAGTCCCTTTGACCAGTGATCCAAACAAAGGAGACCTCCAATAAATGCACCCAAAATTGTAGGTAAGGCCGGATACCCCCTGAAGTCAGCCCATGGCACCCAGTACCCTGTTATATGCGCATCACCATATACTCTCCTTAGTGCATCTGTCCCACCTAGCTCCTTGCGATCATAGAACACAAGAGCTCCTACCACTGGAATACCCAATATCCTGTAAACATCCTCAAGAGTCACAGTCAACTCACCCATTGACAAATGAAAGGTGTTATGCTCTGAATGCCACCTCTCTGCCAATGCGGTCAATAGTCCCCTATTGACCCAAATCAGAGGCATGGACAACAAAGATCTCAATCCACATACCCCTATCAGCTCTATATCATTCGGTGTCAGCTCTGGTATCTGATCCCACCCCGCAGAGTGACGCTCCCTAATCTAGAGGTTTTTGAAAACCTCCTATTTTTAGTTATTACAAAGACAATCAATCAGCATCATATCAATGATTCAATCTGAATCAAACAAATCAATCTGACTCATGTCTATCTATCTATGACCCATATCAGTAACCCATACCAATCGGACCCATATCAGTTGACCCATATCAAGTGTTTTATCTAGGTGACTCATATCATGCAATCAATGCACAATCTATCTATCTGAATACCACATCAATCTGCTCTATCAACAATTACTATTTGTTTTTTTTTCAAGAAAGAAAATTTATCAAACAATCAAAACATCATCCTATTTGTATTTTTGGCACAAATACAAATACGTTTTCAATCAATCATCTACTATTTGTTTTCTATCGCAGAAAGAAAATTTATCAGAAGTCATATAAATCATCTACTCTTTGTTTTTTGGGGAGACAAAGTTATCAGCTATCTACTCTTTGATTTCTATTTTTGGAAACAAAGTTATCAACTCTTTATCAGATTTTCTATCCATATCAACATGATGACACACCCATTTTTATATCTATTGACCAAAGAAGCAATAAAAAATAATCATTTTTATCAAATAGACACATTTCCTAAAAGCGCTAACCTGCGGCCTCTATGCGCTAAAACCCTGTATGCGTCGAAGTTTTCCCTGAATGTGCTCAAACTTAGATGCATCATTCTTTGCCCTGGATGCGTTAAATCATTTCCTCTATGCGTTATTTCCCTAAAACACTAAAACTCTAATCAAAAGTGCCACTTTATTCACTGGATGCACAACCCTAAAAGTGCTAAACTATTTCCTGGATGCGCTAAAGTACTACTTTTTCCTACGGCATCCTGTAAGCGCTACTCTATCTATCAGATGTGCTAAACTAGTTTTTACAGCGAAAATGCAAAAAAAAAATCCCATCATATATGCACTTAAACAAACATCGAAAGTGCTAAAACGAATATCAAAAGCGCTAAAACACTCCTAAAAGCGCTAAAACTAACTTTTTACGCCTAAATCCGCAGGAAAAATAGGAAAAATTGATTCAAAACGGAAAATTTCAAAGCAAAAGTGGTTGGATCCACTCACCGGTGGTCCATACATAGTTGGTCTCTGGTATCGGTGGGCCCGCTCGAATCTATGTCTGTGATAAGGAATCTCCATCTCGCCAAGTCATCGTCAAAGCAAAAGGTTTCTAAAATTAAAAAAGTGCAAATGACTTGTCCTTTTCTCCCTTTTTACCTTTTAAAGGTCAAACAAAAGTGGTTTTTTGTGGCATGTTATTTTCTTTTTATCTTTTATCTCACTTTGACCTTATTTTCAAACTGGGGCATCCATATACATCATTTTTCGAGAGCTAAATCACTGACTTTACATCAAAATCAAAATTTCATCATCAAATCAAATTTTTCAAAAATTATCAAAAACTAATATCATCATCAGTGATTTACCTCTCGAGGGGGCATCATTAATACCTGCAACATATTTTAATCAGAAACATATCAAAATCAGATCAGGGGCATATTTTTCAAACAAAAAAGGGGCAAAATCAAACACAGCAAAATTTGAAAGCAGGAATATTTTCTTTGAAGGAATGTGTTTCACACATCACTTCAAAGAGGGGCAAAATGTATATGCATAAAATTGGTCATGTCTGATTAATCCTGGCATTTAATTAAATATTTATTATTTAATTAATTTTTATTAAAGTCGTCTACATATGATTAAATTTAATTAATTTAATTATATTGATCATTCAATTTATTCTTCTATCATGATTAAATAAATTAATTTTTATTTAATTATTTCACATTCATATGTCCACTTGATTAATTAAATAAATACACTTTATTTATTTTAATTCATTATCACTTTTGAATTTAATTAAGTCTTTTTTATTTAATTAAATTTAAATATTTCTTTTCAAATCTTTCTTCTAATTAATTAAATATTTTATTTTATTAGTTTCATTTTACAGGTTTAATTAAATATCTTCCATATCTTTTCAAAATCATAATTAAATATTTTATTTAATTATGAAATCTTCCATTATTCTTCAAATCTAGGGTAAATATTCTATTTTAAGAAAAATCTCCATGTCACCCATAAATGAATAATTGAATTTAATAATTCATTATTTATCTTCTTCAAAATCTTTCCATAATCTCACAAAAAGATGATTTTTTACAATTCATCTTTATCATCTTAACTTACCTCTTTTACAGAAAAGAAAACAAATCTTGATGTATGTTTTTCTTTAGTCTTATCCATTTTCAACTGTTTGATCTGCAGGAATTTTCACAATCGTTGATCATATCAACCAATCAAAATCTTTTGAAAAACTCTATAAATAGCACTGCCAATCCAAGCAATGGCTACAACACACAACAGAGGAATTAGAGATTAATTACATTCCAGCATTCTAGCATCTTAGCATTGTCATTAGAACTTTAGTATCATTATCATAATCTTTTATTTCAGCAATCATGTTTAAGCATTAGAATAATCACGTCTTAGTATAGCATTGCATGCATTCATATTAAATCTCATTCTCTAGGAAGATCGTTTGTTGAGCCCAGCCCAAGATCTAAGATCCAGTTGGAATCGACAAAACACTGGAGATAGAGGACAATAGGACGAGATCGATAACAAGATATTGAGTTTGCATCTCTATTATTTTAATATTCTATTTTTGATATAATGTCTTATTGATGTGTTTGATTCATTTGTTTTACATATTTAACATGCATAAAAATTGATCACACACACTCTTATACCAATTGTTGGCCCACAGTTTTTGTTGCACCAAAAGATTGACCTGTTAATACCTGATACAATTGCTAGAGTTAACGGATCCATGGGAGACGGTTAGTCCATGTCACGAATCCTGAGGGGAGCGCTAACCATCTGCCAACAAATCCATCTTTACTCTTGTTCTTTGCATGTCAGTCCATCAATTGTGTTAGTGAATTGCAATGAAACATTCTTTAAAGTCTAGGTATAATTGGCATGTGACGTAAAACCTTCTTTGGAACTGTAGGACCTTGTACATCTGTACGATATCTCTTCTCTTTGCATATAGGGCATTCTACCTTGTTTTTGTATAAAATGCAATCATTTTTACATGAATGAATTTGCTTATATTCAATCCCCAACTCAACCAACAACAGATGCACCTCTCTGCAAGTTGATGGCAACACATTCTCTTCAGGGAATATTTTAGTTTTTAGTGCCCTGTAAGATTTCCAAAGATTAAATCAATTTAATGTTTAACTTATGATGAACATGTTTGGTATGAGATTAAATCAATTGAATGTTTACAAATTATGTACACCAATTGATAATGAAAAATAAGAAATATATTTCAACCCACTTCAGTAGGGTAGTGAATCCTTTATCTGACCAACCAAATAGTGACTTGATTTCTAATTTAATATTAATGTGCATGCTAGTTTTGAGGTTCTACTTGCACATGATTTGAACACGGGTGTCTTCGTTGCTTGCTTGATGGAGTCTTTGATGTTTTTATCATCAATATTACGTTAGTGGTAATTACCCCTGCTATCATCATTATTGTCAACCATATCATCATTATTGTCATCATTGTTTCCATCCCTAAAGAAACTTGTAAGCATTTCATTCAATCCTTCTTCATGCATTGCATTTTCACTATCATGATCATCATCATTAAGGCTAGGTGCCATGTCATAAATGTATGCGACTCCCATCAACACTTCAAATTTCTCAGGTGGTAGTGTTCTCTTCAATCTTCCTCTTCTCACCCTGGTATGGTTTAAAGGATGGTTTGGATCATCATGTCCAAATCTTAATAGCCCAATTGGATCTTGGGTATTAGTATAATGTGTTTCATCAAAATCTTCTACCTATCAACAAACGCAAGCATTATTTAATGTTTGGCAACAATTGGATAAATAATAAATGTATCAATTTCAAAGAAATATAATCAAATATGACTTAAAAAATATAAATATAAATTGTATGAACAAATATACATCAATTGAATAATGGAACATTATTTTATAGACTACCTTTTTTATACAATAATTTAAATAAAACAAAATTTTGACAACATAGTTTATAAAACATCAGTCCACACTCATTTATTATTCTTTGGTTTTAATCGATTGTAGGATCCATACTACCAACTGGAAGGTCATCATATATGTAATGTCTTTGTACAATCACCCGTTTGAATTGTTTCTTTCCACGACATATAGAACATCCACAAACAATAATTTTCTCAAAGTATTCATCCCATGTACTATAGTCCTAACCTACCTCTTCTTCAGCGTAATCATTTGTTGTGTCTGCAGTATACATTGTCATATCCTCTTCCACCCACTGTCGTCTACGTGATTTAACAGTTTTAGGTCCACATCCACATACATATCTTCTTCTTTTGCTAGTTGAACGCTTAGGCTCTGCATTTGCTCCAATCTCCATCTAAAATAATCAACAACATGCATTAATTTATGTCAAGATTGGATAATACATTATAAATTTCAATAATACTGTGAAAAAAGATGGATGTATCACAAAATGCCATTAGATCATTTTTTCCTAAGTTAAGTCAAAATTTGAGTACCTAATTTGATATGACACGATTTGTTGCCATGGCCTTGTCTCACCCCTATCATACACAACATAGTAAATAATGCTTAGTACACCAATTATATCATTTCAACAAGTATGCTATCCAACACAAAACCTCACTTTAGTCATATATTTGACATATTGATATCTCCTCTATGTTGTAGCATTTTTTAATTCATAAACACCTTCCCCCTTTGGTTGAGGTTGCTTTCTCTTCTTACCTCTATTGTATATGTAGATTTCATTGTCTCATCTATTTCCACCCACTCTCCTCTCAACAATTTAGTATTTCTACGTCGTCCACATCCTCTGTCCATGGCCTCCTCTATGAATGAAAATGTTGCCACAGAAGCTTTCACCTCACTACTGTCAAGAAGGAAGAAGCAACTTGCAGGACCGTGGTAAAAACCACTCTACAAACTGAGCTGATGAAGGAGTTGTGGGACAGTGATGGTCACCGCACTACTGCATGCCAATGGTAGAAAACTTGTGGGAGTCACCACAACACCACCAGGAACAAAAGGAAGACTCACGTGCCACCATAGAAGCTTTCATCGCACTACCGCCGAGAAGGATGAAGCACCTTGTGGGACCGCGATAAAAAATAGTCTATCGCACCAAGATGATGAAGGAGCCATGGGACAGCGGTGGTCACAAAAACAAGGTAGGAGTTGGAATTACTTCCAACACTCTGGATCATGTGATACACAACAATGAAAATAGTCACTATACGAAAATGATAGGTGCTCAATTAGGCACACTTGGTGCTGCCTTAGGTGCCCCAAACAAATTACATTAACAACCAAAAGTCGGCACTAAAGTTGGCATTAACTAACGCCGACTACTAAAGCAAAATTTAAAATTTAAAAATTTCCCGCGTGAACGAAGAAATTAGATGACAAAAAAGGAAAAAAGGTTGTGCGAAGGAAGAGAGCAAGGCGCTACCTGCAACTGATGAGAAATTTGATTAGTTTGCAACACCATAGGTAAGGTTACAATTTTTTTTCTTGGTTGAATTCGTGATTGTTTACTGCTCTTTGAATTTGTGATTGTTTACTGGTTTGTGGCCTTACCTATCCAGGAAACCTCTAAATTGTCCCATCATTATAAATTGTAAAACCTTTGAGAAACCAAAAAAAAAAATTACCCTACCCATTTGAGCTTTGGCTCAAAATATTAAAGCACGAAGCCAGGATGCCTTCATATTCTTTCCCTAACCTGGGTATCAAGCAAATAGTGAACTGCTTGGAAAATCTGGGAATTGGATTGGTCACTACTGAGCAATTGCTAAAAATAAACGCAAAAACCGCTTGCTTTTTCCTAGTCACGTCATAGTCACGGATTCCATGAAAAATTCGTCCAAGGTTGTATTATGAAAAAAATTTCATGATAAGGTTATCAACACTAAGCAAACCCAATGAACATATTTTCCCTAGATCAACACTAAGCAAACCCAACAAACATATTTGCCCACAAAACAAAACTTTCATACCACAAACTAGACAAAAACTTTCATACCTGACAGTGAGTACTTTGTTTTCCTCCACAGACTAGATGAAAATAATTTTCCATAGGTCGCCTCAAAATGTCATGCAATAGAAGGAAGCGAGCATTGTCAGTAGACTCTAGCCACAATAATTCATTGTCAATTTATAGATTTGTAAATGTTTCCATTATTTCTTTGAATTTTACTTTTTCCTTTTTTATTTTTAAATTTAAAATAAGAAATATAAGGACATGAGACTGAAAGATAAATAGGAATTGTAGTTTTAAGTTGTTTATTTCTAAATTTAAAAGAAGAAATATAATTTAAAAATATATATATAGGGACATGAGACTGACAAAGATAAAGAGGAATTGGCTTCCATATTGGGGGTATAGGTAGTGAACAAATTGGTTAATGTGGATTGGACAATGCTTGCCAGATACATTGAAAAACAATATGGTAACACCCCTCAAACATTGCAAACAAATCAATTGTGTCAAAGGGAATCAATTGATTCCCCAACCAATCTTGGACTGAGTAAAAGATCCAAGAAGAAATTAGTGACAGTAAACTCTAAAAATGTTTAACAGGGAGCAAAGACTTCCAATTTCCTAGCCACTCCTGGGACATAGACTTCTTCCACCACGCCATGTTATCAATCTTGCATTGGTAGCTACAATACGAAGATAGAATATGAGGTGGTTTCAGGGGAGGTCTAAATGATAGATGCTAGGAAAACATTTGTGAATAGGTTGAAGGAATCATGCCTTCAATGGTTCAAAGACCACCTACATTTGCCATTCTCATAGATACCCATGCATCTGAAAAAAGTAGTTATCCATGATATGGAGACTAATTTTGGCACAGGTTAGTCTGTAAAGAAGATAAAGCTACGAATGTCTAAAACCTGCAAGAGATTTTGGTGCAACCAAACAAAGAAGATAAAAAAAATCCCTCCCGAGCTAAGGCAGAAAAGAAGGCCAATTGATGTAAGTGTGAAAGTATGGAAAGAGCTTGTAAAAGAAGATGAGAATTCCAATGCATGGAGGAAGTTTGGTGAGGACAGTATGTAGGTATTTGAATTTACTCATAAGATTATATCAAATTTATTAAACAATATTTAAATTTTATTTTGCATAGTTAAGTTGAATTAGTATATGTTTTAGGACAAGGCCTCCAAGGCTAGGCTTGAGAAACTTCGTGCCACGCATCGCGGTGGCCAGAAAGGTTTACAGGTCTTGATTTGTACATTTGTAAATATATTTAATATGTTAAATGATATATATTTTTATTTCCTTGGAAAAATTAAATAATTGCATATTAACTAGTTTAACTAGTCCATGTGCCATGTTTTGACAAGAGGAGAAATATGGCTGACATCTAAAGCAATTTGAAAAGAATATGTTACAAAAAAAAAAGTGGAACAATTTTGTAATCTGGATAGAGAACGAGGTATCAATAGTTGAGTTTCAATAACTTAGTTGGATATTGTTGTGTTAATATGTAAATTTGCATCTCTTGTGTTGAGTTGTTTATTAAATAGAGCTCAAATATTATGATTACAAGATGACCGTTTATGTGCATGAATAAATAGTAGAAGGATGTAGATGAACTCAATTCATCTGACTTTATGCCTCTTGGCAGGCATTCCTCTTGAATCTCTAATATCAAGTTCCCAAGACTTCCTTGAAGCTTTTACCTTTCATTGTCACCTTTCCTCTTCACTATCAAACTCATCTCCTTTTTCCTTATCTGCATTTATGGCTTCGGCTTCTAATTCATCCCATGTTTTTCCTTCCTCCTCTTCAGAATCTTCTTCTTCTTCTTCCTCCTCTGACTCCACAAGAAATTCATCTTATGAACCTTCCTCATCTGATTTTGATTCCTCTTCTACATCAGAGGGTTCGTATCCTTGATCTCTTCTGAATTATCAGAATCAACATCACTAGCTTCCATGTTCAAAAATTCTCAACCACCATCTTCAATAAATTTATCTAGATCATCAATAATAGTCTTCAAAATTGGCTGCCAGTTCAACTTCATTCTACTTTCATAATACTTTATATCCATGGTGTTCAACCATTCATTGATTCCATCAAGCGAAGATTGAGGAATGGCATACATGTGGAGTACATCCTGCTTGAAGTCTTTGAAAACAATAGCCACATCAAATGCCTTTTGCCCAAGTCCTACTCTCTCAAGGTTAACAATTCTCAATCTCACTAATAGCGATTACTAAGAAAGTTAATTCCACCAACTCTACCAAACAGTTTACTGTAGGAACAATAAAAGCAGAGGCTTTGAAAGGAACTCCATGAAAACCAAGCTCTCTAAATGGTATATCAAACTCTAGTTCAAAATATTTTAGATGAGGCTACTCCCATAGCTCTCTTACTCACTTGAAAAATCCTTGAAACTCTAAATTCTTAACATTCAAAAGATAAATGGAATGTCCTCAACACCTAGTAGCGCTATCCAAAAAGGATAACTAGAAACACAAACATGCTTTCACACACAATGGCCTAACTAGTTGTCATAGAATTCAAACTACCGAAGTAACAACACTAATTGAGTTAACATATATGCATCATTTGCATAAACAATTGAAATGCATAACAAATGTTAATCAATACATTGAATTTTGAGATGCGTTGAAATAAAAAAAAAACACGTTTTGGGGAAAATATCAGTAGCGTGGGGGAAGAAAGCATTAACCCTAATAAAAGGATTTTTTGTTTTTCTTGATACTGTTGGCATATGGATCAGGGAGATTATTGGTATGGCTTCTAGTGTTGTCATTGATGGCAACTGAAGTCACTATTTTGGTCCATAGATCCGAACCTGGTCATACTGACAGCTAAAGTCAAGTATAGTGTATTACCAGCAGAGAACATGATGAACAAGGTATCTGGTTAGTATGTCAATCTGTATATGGTTCACCATATCATCATCTTGTGTTGTGGATCCCTAGGATAGGTTGTTAAGTATGTATGGTACCTTATTGGTAAGTTTTGTGATGTTGCATTAATCCGTGTATGAGTAAAGAGATCCAACATAATGATTTTTTGTCTATTTGTTCATTATGGCCGACCTAATCAATGAAGCATGTTGCAGATGTATAAGGGATGATTGTTTAATTATTTCTATGTTTGAGAATTTTATTTTGGGTCCTATCTATGGTTTAGCTGATGTTTCTAGGCACGCGTCAAAAATTATTTATGATTTGAAGCTGACATGTAGAGAATATTATATTTTGTGTGAAGCCGACATATAGTGTTTGACTTCTTGATAGCAAGTATTTATGCGAGTTCAGGCAATTCATTTTGCGTGCATGAGATATATGAGAGTAGTTGTAGGGTAGAGAAGTTTGGTATGTGAATATCAGAAGATCAGCTATGAAAATTTTGTTGGTATAGAAGAGGATTTGGTGACAGAGCAGAAGCGAAAGTGTAGAGTCTGACAGAAGGTTTAGAACTTGATTTATGAGCTTCACTGGAACTGAAACCAGGAATTTATAGATGTTATCTTCTTAGTTAAAAATTTTGTTGTAATCTCTGACATTTTGTAAGGCAGTGAGCCTTCCTTTTTTTGAGCAGTGAGCTCTAGGCAGTGTGCCTAAATGCATGTGCATTCCATTTTCTTCATACTTTTAACAAAGTATATAAATTGTGGACATTACATCCACCGTGGTTTTTCCCCTAGCAGGGTTTCCACGTAAAAATATTGGTGTTATGGTGCTTTGATTATCTTGTTCATGTGCTTGCATCTTTATTTTTGTTTATGTGTTGTTAATGGCTTAAGATTTGGATTTAAAATTTAAATTTGTGGAACACTAATTCAGTCCCCCCCTCTCAGTCCTTGAGTCCAATAGATACACCATGTAAGTTTTCCTTGGATGAAAATATTGAATTTATATATGTTGTACCCCTTAAATGTCCTACATGTTACAAATATGGAATAACAATGCAAAACTTTGTATCAAGTCCAAAGGCCAAGGCATTTTGAATAAGGGTAGCCAAACTTGATAAGGATGCAGTCACTATTACACATATCGACAATCCAGAATAGTTATGTAAAGACAACTGCCTGTGAAAACCATAATCAATCAAATTATGCACATTCAAATCTAAGTTTCAAAGCTTGCATTTCAATCCATGCATCTAAGTCCTTGTTTAAGATTGAGGGTTTCAACAACAAAGCTAGAATAGCTCTCCTTAAACCGTATCTAGTTTTAAAGTGCAGTATTTCCAAATTCAAATCCACTTCTCAGCTAAGGAAAGGAGGTACAATTGTCAAGTGCTACCTCAAACAGAGAAGGCCATAGAAAACATTGAAATAGAAGATCCAATAAGTGAGATGACATAGTTGTAGACCATAGATAATCAAAATTATTGCAATACAAAATGCTTGTGAAACAAAAAAAGGTGCTTACACATTGGCTGAATATATCCTCATCAAAATGACCAGAAAGAAATTTCAAATTTGTAAGTAAACTCTAACAGTCAAGAAAAACAGTCATAAAAATTGGAAGTAAACTTTGGCAGACATGTAAGTGAACTTAATTCATCTAACTTTATGCCTCTTGGCAGACATTAGGATCTCCCCTCCTAAAGTTTGGACCACATAGATTACGCCATGATATGGTTATGCAAATGAAAATGAAGCAAAGTAATCATCTCCTACTCCACTGGTCAGAAGAATGCATGCTTAATGTTTTGATACATGATATCAGCTCTCTCTTCTGCTCTCATGGTTAAATACTAGAATCCATTATGGTGGGCCTCCAAAGTTCCAGTCATCTTTCATCCTCTTCCACCAAATGCTAGCCTGATCCACACGTCTGCCGGCTTAATTGGCTTTGTCTTTGAAAGCTGAAGTTTCTCCTAAGTCGCCAGTGTAGCTCTCTTTACCTTTTCAGACTCTTTCATCTACAAATCATCTCTGGGATTTAATCATTTGTACCACATGGTTGATGTGCTTTGAATCCTTGCATCTAAGGGAAATTTCCTTAACATAAATACTACTAGGGAATTTCAATGTTGCCATTGTAGTTGGCATTAAAGTCGGTACTTGCAACATTGAAAAATATCCTTATATAAGAATTCCCTCCATCTTCTTGGCTTGTAACCCTCTTCTACATCAGAGGGTTCATATCCTTGATTTGACTCTTCTGAATTATCAGAATCATAATCACTAGCTTCCATATTCAAAAATTCCCAATCACCATCTTCAATAAATTTATTTGCATCATTAGTAATACTCTTCAAAATTGGCTGCCAGTTCAAGTTCATTTTGCTTTCATAATGCTTTATATCCATGGAGTTTATCCATTCCTTGATGCCAACAAGTGAAGATTGAGGAATGGCATCAATGTGGAGTACATCCCGCTTGAAGTCTTTGAAAACAATAGCCATATTAAATTCCTTTTTCCCAAGTCGTACTCTCTCAAAGTTAACAATCTCAATCTCACTAATAGTGATTACTAAGAAAGGTAATTCCACCAACTCTGAACAATAAAAGGAGAGGATTTGAAAGGAACTCCATGAAATCCAAGCTCTCTAAATGGTATATCAAACTCTAGTTCAAAATAATTTAAATGAATCAGGTTGTTGCTCCCATAACTCTCTTACTTGCTTGACAAATCCTTGAAGTATTGATTTTATTTTTCTTGTCCCTCTCTTGCTGTTCTTCCTTAATTTCATCAGGATATGGTTATGCATTACCTTCTCACCCCTCCTAAATTTTGGACCACATCCATTGCCTCCACATAAAACTGAACATCCTTGGTCTTCTTGGTTCCCACGTCGTGATATGGTTATTTATGCAAATGAAAATGAAGCAAATCATCTCCTTCTCGGCTAGCTGGAAGAATGCATGCTTAATGTTTTGATACATGATATCAGCTCTCTCTTCTTCTCTCATGGTTGAATGTTGAAATCCATTATGGTGGCCTCTAGAGTTCCAGTCATCTTTCTTCCTCTTCCACCAAATGTTGGCCTGATCCACAAGTCTACCAGCCTACTTGGCTTTGTTTTTGAAAGCTGAAGTTTCTCCTGACTCACCAGTATTAGCTATAACTTTTTTGAAATTTTATTATGGTATATGCACTTTGATATGATGTAATATGATTATAGTTTCGTCTCATCTGTTATTAGATATATAACATAAAAATAAATTATTGCATGAAATAAATAATAACTTTTCATTTTAAATGTTTTTTTTTCAAAACACGGGTCTTCCAAAAGATCAAAATGATCCTCAACATGATATAGATCCACAAAATATTGGTTTTTCCAGTATAGATCACATAGCAGAGGATGATGAGGACGCATATACAGAAGACACTGAGGCTGATGACAATTATGATGATGATGACGACGATGATGATGATGATCATGAATCGTGATAGTTGGTGATAGTAACCAGTGACATTCATGATCATATAGACTACATCATGGATAATTTTTGATATATCGTTATGAGCCTATTGACATGTGTCATTTTCACTATATCATTTGGACATGTATCATCTTGGCTTGTATCAATTTGACTTACATAATTTATCAATTTTAGTTATATCATTTTCACTTATGTCAACTATTGGACATGTATCATTTTGACATGTTTTTGATGTACTAGCATATTTGACTTTCACTTGTTTTAGTTAAAAGTGGTCGATGATTTTTAGATGGATATTTATTAACTATGATTATTTTAATTTACTGCTCAGGATAGATGTCAAATTCAATTAAATTATAAATATTTGACTCACTTTTTTTAATTATAGATGATGATCATGTTACAATAATTATATTGTTATTTAATCATATAAGTTAAATAATTAAATTACTTACTTTATAATCATATGAGCTATTTAAGAGGAATTTTTAGAAGCAAAAAAGGAAGTAGCAATGGAAGCCAAACTAGAAGCAAACCAGAAGCAATCTTGGAAGAAAAATTGGAAGCAAACCTGGAAGCAAAATTGGAAGCAAACCTGGAAGAAAACCGGAAGCAAAACCAAAAGAAAAACCAAAAGCAAAACCAAAAGCAAAATCAAAAGAAAAACCAGAAGCAAAACCGAAAGCAAACTTGGAAGGAAAACTAGAAGCAAAACCAAAAGCAAAATTGGAAGCAGAACTGGAAGCAAACTTGGAAGCAAAACCAAAAGCAAAATTGGAAGCAAAACCGGAAGGAAAACTGGAAGGAAAACCAGAAGTAAAATTGGAAGCAAAACCTGAAGCAAACCTAGAAGCAAAATTGGAAGGAAACTTGGAAGCAAAATTTGAAGAAAACTTGGAGGAAAAACTGGAAGCAAAACTAGATGCAAAATTGGAAGCAAAACTAGAAGCAAAAATGGGCGTAGACATGGAAGCAAAACTAGAAGCCAAATTGGGTGCCAATTTTGGCACAATTTTTGATATTACTTCCTAGTGCTATTTTAGGTGCTAACGAAGGTGCTATGATTTTCTCGTGCTAAAACCGGCGCTAAATCTAGAAAAAATGTTGCCGCAAAATTCGATGCCGAGATGACCATGCCTGTCTGCGCCGAGTTTAGTGCTAGCCAAATTGTTCAATTCATGTACTCAAAATACACTAAAATATGACAAAATCTGGTGCTAATTCCCTGTTGTTCTGTTGTGCTCTTTGCCTCATAGGTCCCTCTCCCTCTCCCTCCCTCCCCCTTCCTCTTAGGTCCCTCCCTCTCAGGTCCCTCCCTCCCTCCCTACCTACCTAGATCTAACTCTCTCTCTCCCCCTCAGGTATCTACCTCCTTCTCCCTCTATCCTTCCCACCAAGTACCTCTATTTACTATATAATATATTAAATAAATTTTTAATAAATACTATAAAATATATATATATACTATATATAATTTATAGTATATAAAAATATATGTAGCATATAATATATAATATATATCAAATATATAATATGTAATTAGTATATTATATATATTATGTATTATTAATAATAATACAAAATATTAGGCCTATTAAGGGGCCGGGTTGGGCTAATCTGACTTCGAAGGAACTTAGAGAGGTGTCATGGGAGAAACCGCAAGCTTGGTGGAAGCTCAACTTTGATGGAGCATCGAAGGGAAACCCTGCTCCATTAGGGGCGGGCTTCATAATAAGGGACTGGAAGGGAAATGTTTTAGCTCTAGGGGCAGGCTTCATAATGAAGCTGAAGCTGCAGCAACACTTCTAATCGTCAAGTGTGGTAAACGGCTAGGAGCACCTAGGATTCATCTTGAGGGGGATTTGTTGATCATAATCCAAGCAATCATGAAAGGTTCCATAAAGGTGTGGCACTTACAAAATATGGTAGAAAAGATCAGGGAGGACTTGGAAGGGTGTGAAGCCGAAGCTGCAGTAGCACTTCTGGTCGTCAGGTGTGGTAAATGACTTGGAGCACCTAGGATTCATCTTGATGGGGATTCGTTGATCATAATCCATACAATCATGAAAGGTTCCATAAAGGCATGGCACTTACATAATGTGGTAGAAAAGATTAGGGAGGAGTTGGAAGGGTATGAGAACTTTTGCATTAGTCATATAAGAATACTAGGTAATTCAGAGGTTGATGTGTTATTGAAATGGGCTTTAACTATAATGAACTTGGGAAATTGGTGGTAGAAAAGATCGGGGAGGAGTTGGAAGGGTGTGAGAACTTCTGCATTAGTCATATAAGAAGACTAGGTAATTCAACGACTGATGTGTTATCGAAATGGGCTTTAAATTTTAATGTTCATGGTTGAAGAATGCCCAAAGTAGCTTGGACACGATAGGTGAAGTGTGAGAATGGAGAGTAGTGGTGCAAAAATATGTGTGGCCATCATTATGGAGTGCAAGAAGCATTCAATTCTGGGCATTAGTGAGTGAATGAAAGAGTCTAGAGTTTATGGTGAAGAAGTGGTAGTTGCTGCACAGATGGCCAGAAGAATCCCACTTCAATGGAAGCCCACTTCTCATTCCACTCTAATAGACAACTGAGACCTTTCTTTTGGGATGCCTCAAAAAAGCAGCTAATGGGTCTCTTTCTGGTGGAAGAATGCAGATTAAGGCAGTATGTAAAGAAGATTCTAGGTAAAGATTTTGGTTTCCTTCGCCACAAATATCAAACCAATCTGTCTATTCTATGATTGTAGCTTGGGGGTTGGATTTGGGTGAGGAGGTTGCAACGGTGCGCAGGGTTTTAAAACTAATAGTGCTTGAATATTTTTTAGGCAGAATGGAATCAATCTTGGAGTGGTGTGTGCCTGGGATTGGAATAGACATTAGCGAAGAACTGGTGGATGAAGACTTAGTAGGGCCTTTTGGGGAAGATGGTTACTTATTCTTCATCCGGTGGCTGGAAGGGAGATATAAGGAGCGGTGTAGGGAGGAAGCCTATCTCAGGTGGCAGGCTCTGAAACTCTTCATTGAGTTAATGGAGCAAGAGATGGTGATCGAATGGGAAATGACTGAAATGAGGGAGGAGGCAGTGAAGATGTGGAATGCAAATCGGCGTGCAAGGACGCTTCTCGGGCTGAAGACAAGGAACTGGCAAGCAGCTTCGACCGAGGGTGACCCAGGTAGCTCATAATTCTGGACATATATGTCCTTATGGACATATGTTTTTTGGTTGTGTAGCCTATAGTTTTGTTACTGTTAGCTATAGGTCCTATAAATAAGGTCATACTTATGTCGATTGATAGCTATGGTGTTAGTTGGATGTTTTTTGGCAGGTTTTGGGGATGGGTTTTCATGATTTACCTACCCTACATGTTAAGATGTTATTTGACAAATCTTTTTGTATCAATTGTTTGGGTGAAGGTGAACTGATGATGTAATCTTTTTACAAAAGTAATATAAAAAGAACACTTATTACCGACCAAAAATAATAATAATAATACAAAATATTTATAAATAAAAACAATAAAAAATACATCACTTATAATCCCTGCATACTTATATTCTAGAATATTGCACACTCATAATAAAAAAATATAAATATAAATTTTAAATTTTAAAAGAATAAGTTTAAATAAATATAATAACACTGATAATATTATTATTCATATAATTAATTACTAAATATAAGTTTTAAATTAAAAATATAAATTATTGTTAAATTTTATATTAATAATATTATTAAAAAATATATAAGAATTCTTATAGATAATTAAAGTAAACTAATATTAATAATATATTTAAAAATCAAAATACTAAATAAACATTAAATTTTTTGCATAATTATATGACACATTCATATCAATTATTTAAATTATGTAAAAATTTAATATATTAACATTTGATTTTATAATAATTTATAAAATAATATTATATAAATATATATTATTAAACATTTAATGAAAAATATTTCTTAAAATAAATTTATTAATTATCATTAATATTATTTTAATACAAATATATTAATTTTTAATTAATAATATAAATTTTTAATTAATAATATAAATTTTGATACGTTCTCAAAAATTAAATTAATAAAACCATTCCTAAAAAATAGAAAAATAATAATTCACGTATAAAAAGATAATGCATATAAAAAATGATAAAATAATAGTTCACCTTCATTCATCCTAAAAATAATATAGAAAATCATTTAACAATTAAATAATTAGATTATCATCCACACCATTATGGACAACTCCTATGAACATATTTCCTAATTAAAACACAACATAAACTCGCTAGGAATCTTTAATAGTATCATTAGTCCATTAATAACTAGGATTTTAATATAGCATAATAAATTTTATTATATTTAAATAATTATATGATTAGGGCTGGTGCATGAAGTTGGGTTACACTTTTGTGGCCAACTTCAAAAAAAAGTTTGGAAATGACATAACGCGAGCGCGTTATAACACGCTCACGCTATTTCATTTTAAAAGCAAAAAAAAATGAAAGTTTTTCATTTTCTCTTTTCTATTTTTTTGCTCTGCCCGCGGCCAAAAACCCTCATTTTAGCGCTCACATTCTAGGAGGAGGCATTCTTCAAAATTCATCAACAATAGTTGCTTTTCATTCGCAAAGATGGTGCCATGATGACGAAGAGGTGCAAGAGGTAAGTATTGTTTGCTATTTGTTTTGAATTTCTTAGTTTCAAGTTGATTTTGTTTGTTTTAGGTTAGATTTGATTTTTTTTTTTAATTTGTAGGAGATGCAAATAATCCTGAAAATCCTCAACAAGAAGAACAGGCAAATCCTCCTGAACAAAATCAACCTCCCTCATCAATCACTCAACACCCTCCTGGCACTCAACAAAATTTGAGTGAAATTGAAAACAACAAAAAACAAATTGAGGATCTTATTAGTAGGTTGAGTGATCCAAATGCTTCAACTGCAGAAAGAATTACACTAGCAAATTCAATGAAAGAGATGTTAAAAAATGTAGATCTAATAACCCAACAAATAACGGGATGGCAAGATAGGAGGCAGACAGCTAAGGCATATTATGCAGATAAACTATCATATAAACAAGTAAAAGATTTAAAAATTACTAAAGGTGATTTGTGCTCTCTATTCATTGACCCTAGAACAAATCAAAATCTTAGTCTTAATGCGAAGAGGTTTCCTATTCATTAGTGCCACCACCAAGAGATTAGGAACCATTTTTATGATAGGTGGTACTTGGTCTTTGATTACCCACTGTGCAATAATTGTGAAGTCCCCCAATATTTTCTTAGGAAACTATACAGTGAGTTCGTATTGAGCCTAATCCCAAATTATTTTGATATGAGAGAGTTCTAGGGGAGAGGTGGGGGGTTGGCTTAGGATAGGCTCAGTGCATAGCTAGATCCTACACGGCAAGGGAGACGACCTCTTGCTAGGCTGCCTCATGAGCACATTGTCATGCCCGTTGTTGCGAAGGAGAGTGTTGACGTAGAGACATTGCATGCAATCAACACTTTGACCCGAAGTGTCATCCATCATACTAGCCCTATTGTACATCACCATCCATGGGAGTCTTCGGGTGGTGGCCTTCAAACCGATGTGTGTCAATCTTGCAGTGTGACTTGTTCATATGACCCCACTGACACACAGGAGCCCGCTACGCAGGATCCATATGCCGCTACGCAGGATCCGTATGTTGCTACATAGGATCCATATGCTGCTATGGGGATGGAGAGGACAGTTGACATTTTGCATTGTGCATATGGCATTGATAGTCGGGCAAAAGTCAGCATGTTCATTGAATTTAATTTATTAAATTTTGATTCTGAAATGCATGATTAACTAATTTAGTTTTATTATTTTAATAAAATTGCAGGGTCATAATGTTGAGACTGGGTACATCGGTCCTCCACCTACTTATTTCTGTAGTACACCTATCAGTGGGGTATGTAATTAGTAAACAATTATAAATTTAATACATGTTAATAGCATTGTTTTCCGAATGGTATTTTAATACATGTGATTTTGGATGTTGAACATGCTAATATTGGTGGTTTCAAGCAAATACCTCCTAGTGCCAGTGGATTCACTCAAACGTACACGGAGTTAATAGAATAAAGAGAACTTAACTAATGAATTCTACTTAATAGATTTATGTAGTTTATATTCATATTTTTGGTTATGTTGCATTATACATCATTCAAACTCAAAGAATTAGTACTTCAAATTCCATAACTAATAACTAGATGTTGATAGATGACACAATTTCAACTGTACAATATAGTTGTTTAGAAAGTCAACATAAGCAACACGATGCAATTACTTCACATGGAGGCATGTGCTTGCAAAGGTGCACTGCCATGACAAACTATGGATGCTTGGAAAAATCCATGAAACCATAATAGTAAGCAATAGCATAGACAAGGCAGTTAGTGATGCAAAGCATCATATCAAAACACTCAATCGTCAGGGTACATCTTATGCAAAGCATCCAACAAACACCATCAACATCATTTCTTCAAGGGATTTCAATCCCAAATAGAATTAGGAGAAGATCAAATATAATTTCATCAGAAATCTACTTTTCATTCAACCAAAATCCACTCAAATTCTCTTAGCCATTCCATAGGCCATCATTCATCATTCCACTAATCAGTACTCTAATTGATTCATTCAAAGAAAAACCATATTAAAGAAAACTTTGACTTAATCAATTAGATTCACATCATTCTCAACCACCATAAAAACAACATAAACCTGATTATTGACACTTGAACAATTCATCCTTTCATTTATTCACCAAGGAAACAAATCAATTAAACCATACCTCACTATTATCAGTCCATTATCAAGCATTGTACTCACCATATTTTGACTGCAACAATCTATTTACAAGTTGCAAACTCCTGCTACAACAAAATCTTGATTATGATCTTGTGGTTAATCACCAATTCTCTCAAAAGGCTTCATAGTAGTCACCCATCCAACCATCAAAGTCACCAAACCTGTCTTATACACCTTAGCCAAATTTAGTAACATCAATCATATCATTAGTTTGATAGTAACCAAGCACTCAATCATATCACAAAAGCTTTGAAAGGATACAAGTCAGAAATGTTGAAGATAGGAGAGATTGCCACCCCAAGAGGTAGCTCTATTTCATAAGCATTTTGGCCAAACTTGTAGACCACCTTGCAAGGTCCTATCTTCTTCATCATGAGTTTGGTATACTTTCCTTTTGGAAGTCTCTCCTTCTTCAAGTGTGCCATCACCAAGTCTCCAACCTTGAATTGGACATTCCTCTTCTTTAAATCCGCCTTTTCCTTATACTTCTCAACATTCTTTTGAAGGGTTTCCTTCACTTGTTGATGAATATCCCTGATTGTAACAGCAAAGTCCTCACCTTGAGCACTTCTCCTAGCAACTCCTTGTAGATCTCTTAGTTCATAGACCCCTCTAGGGTGCATGCCATAGACTATCTCAAAAGGGCTTCTACCAATGCTCCTATTCATGGAGTCATTATATGCAAATTCAGCCTGAGGTAAAATAAGATCCCAAGCTTGTCCATGCTCCTTGGTAAGGAATCTTAAGAGGTTTCCCAATGATCTATTCACCACTTCAGTTTTTCCATCCATTTGTGGATGGTATGCTGAACTAAAGGACAAATTTTTTCCTTGAGTTTCTTCCACAAGGTCCTCCAAAAGTGACCAATGAATTTAGAATCCCTTTCAGAAACAATGGTTAAAGGCAGTCCATGTATCCTAACAACCTCCTTAAAGAAGAGACCTACTATATGAGATGAATCATTGGTTCATTTGCAAGGAATAAAATGTGCCATCTTACTAAATCTATCAACTACCACAAAGATACTATTAGAACCTTTTTGGGTTCTAGGCAACCCCGAGACAAAGTCGATACTTACACACTCCGAAGGCATATTGGGAATGGGCAGTGGTTGATAGAGTCATACATTTGATGAAGTTCCCTTTTCCCTTTGACATATTGTGCAGCCTTCCTCATACCTTCTCACATCCACCTGCAACTTTGGCCAATAGTAAAATCTCCTAACTTGTTCTAAGGTCTTGTCAAGGCCAAAGTGACCTCCAAGACTCCCACTATGTTTCTCCTTTATGATATTCTCCCTCATTGAGCATTTACGCACACACAATTGGCTTCCTTTGAAGAGAAAACCATTCTGCAATAAAAATTCTAAGAATTCACCATGAAAATAATTCAAATGCTACTCACAAACATTGTATACCTCCTTGAAATCTAAATCTTCATGATACATATCCTTCAATGCTTCAACCCCCATGCTTTGGAGTTGGATCTCTTGCACTACAAGTTCCCTTCTATTGAGAGCATCTATGACCTTATTTGCTTGGCCCTTCTTACGCTTTATTGTGAAAGTATAGGCTTGCAAAGACTCTACCCACTTCATGTGCCTATGACTGAGTTTGTCCTGTGCATTCAAAAAATTCAAGGCATGATTATCAGTATAAACAACAAATTCTTTAGGTAACAAGTAGTGCCTCCACTTTTTGAGGGCTTGGACCATAGCATACAATTCCAAATCATAGGAAGAATACTTCATCTTTGCTTCATTTAGCCTCTCACTATAAAATGCAACTGTTCTACCTTCTTGGCTCAAAATAGCCCCTATTGCTTGATTGCTAGCATCACACTCAATGGTAAAAACTTTATCAAAATCAGGAAGCACAATTATAGGTTGTTGTGCTACTCTCATTTTCAGATATTCAAACCCTTTATCAGCCTCATTGGTCCAAGAAAACTTACCTTTGTTACCTCCTTTGATGGTGTCCAAGATTGGTGCACAAATTTGGCTAAAGTTCTTGATGAACTTTCTATAAAAGCTTGCAAGTCCATGGAAGCTTCTCACATCTCCCATGGATTTTGGTGTTGGCCTTGAGTAAGAATAGCATGAACCTTTGAAGCATCCATCTTCAAACTTCCCTTGGAGATGACAAAACCAAGGTAGACTAATTCTTCCTTCATGAATTCACACTTTTCCATGTTGATCAACAGCTTCTCCTCTTGTAACCTCCTTAGTACCATGTCAAGGTGCTTCAAATGTTCTTCTTTAGACTTGCTAAACACAAGGATGTCATCTAAATAAACTACAAGAAAATTTCCAATGAAATGTCTCAATACCTCATTCATAAGGCGCACAAATGTACTAGGGGCATTTGATAACCCAAAGGGCATCATGAACCAATCATAGAGCCCTTCATTAGTCTTAAAATCTATCTTCCATTCATCCCCACCTCTAATCCTTATTTGATGGTACCTGCTCTTTAGATCAATCTTGGAAAAGTAAGATGCTCCTAATAGACAATCCATGAGGTCCTCCATTCTTGGCATCAGGAACCTATATCTGATTGCACAATCCTATTAATGGCTCTTGAATCAATAATGCAAAGCATCCAATTCCCATCCTTCCTTGGTGTTAGGATAGTAGGAACAACACATGGGCTCAAACTCTTCCTCACTAGCCCTCTATCCATCAACTCTTGCACTTGTCTTGCAATCTCCTCATTTTGAGTAGGTGATATCTTGTATGCAGCCTTATTGGGCAATGTAGCCCCTAGAATCAGATCAATATGGTGTCTTATATCCCTAATGGGAGGTAGGAAACTAGGTAATTCATTCACCATTATTTCCTTGTACCTTTCCAACAACTCTTGGACTTCGTTTGGTGCATCTTCCTTCTTCTTTGTGGGCAGATCTGCTTCACTTTTTGGCTTCATAATCAGGAAGAATCCTCTTCCTCCTCCTTCATTCAAGGTCTTCATGAACTCCTTCTCACCCACCATCAAAACACTAGGGCCTTCATGCTTTTCCTTGTCTTCATCTAGGAGAGGTGAAAGGTTGTAAGTCTTCCCATCCTTCACAATGGAGTATGTGTTCTTCTCCCCATCATGCTTGGTCTTCCTATCAAACTGCCAAGGCCTACTAGAAATATATAGCTTAATACTTGTACTCAAAATTTTGTTCATTAGATCTCATACATTATAAGTCATGATGCGGATCTCGCTATTGTAATTTTTTTGTGATTGAATAATTTGTTGTTTTATTTTCAGATGTTGGTTGTGGGAACACCTCCAAATGTTACAAGGGAAATGGATATCAGTGTTTCATCTGCTATACAATCCTCCATGGCTCGATAGAGGAGGTATGAGGCAAATTACTAAATATCAATTTACATTTGTTGTTATAGATGTTAGTTCTAGTGAAAAATCAAACCATTATTGATTCGCAGTTTAATTCCTATTTGGATGGTTTATACAGGGCTTGAGCATGCCTGAGCATCGACATGCAAATATTTCCATCATGGAGAGTGATCATGAGATGGCAGTAAGTGATTATTCTGTTAAATATATCATTTCTTATAATGTAATTTTTATATATTAATATCTTTACTTCTTATTGTAATAGTTAAGACTTCACCAGGAGCTAAAATGTAGGAGGAGCAGCAGGAGCACTCCTCGAGCACAACAGAAATGATAGATGGACTTATCACCATCAGATCACCAAACAAAGGGAAATTATTTCTAGAGCATGGAGAGAAATGAATTTTGATTCCAAAGCCCTTTGTTGTATGCCTAGACATGGCAATTTTGTACATATCTTGTATTGGATATATTTGACATTGTATGCCTATATGGCATTCGAGCATAAGCCTATATGGATATTTTGTAACTATATTTTATACTTATATCGACATATATTGATGTATGTGTACATGGCTATTTGGTTAATAATTTTTTTTTTATCGATGGTGTCTGGATATTTGCTCTTTTTGACAATGTCAAAAGCATGGCTGCATACAGATTAGCAAAAGACTTTTCCTTTTAGATTAGCAATGCATGGAAGTTTCAAAAAGTATCCTTGATATTACAAAAAGATATGTATTTATACCATAGCAGCAAAAATATTTTGGGGAAAAAATTGGCAAACCAAAAGTATAAGAATTTTTGAAAAAATCAAGAAAAAGTCTAGAAAAAATCAGAAAAAAATCAGATTTAAAAAAAAAAGGTAAACAAAAGTAGAACAAGAGATAAAAAAAAAAAATTAAAAATTTAAAGGCATTTCCATAGCATAGAGATATAGAGAGAAAATAAAATAAAGAGTTTAACTAATAAATTGTAAAAAATAGATTTTTGTAGTTTATCATTGCATTGCACATATTTCAAACTCAAAGCATTGCTTCACATTGCATAACTAATAACTAGATGTTGATAGATGACAAAATTTCAATTACAATATATAGTTTTACAAAGTCACCTAAGCGGTTATGCAATTACTTCACATTGCATAACTAATAACTAGAGCAGCTCCCAATTGCATTTGTTTGTCATGGCATTCTATGAGACCACATTTCTTTGAGGCATTTTTTTCAAACAATTCAACGCCTTGTCTATACTACCACATTTTTTATACATGTCTACCAAAAATTTTGTCAAATAGTTCCCATTTTATTGCTATGGCTGAAAGCCTTAAACAAGCTTTTGAACAAGCGGATGCTTCAAAAATCTATATCAAAAAGCATAATAGTAGAAATATGTTGACAAGGGTAGTGAACTCTTTGAAAAATGCCTCAAAGAAATGAAGTCTCATGGTGATGGAATGCCATGACAATCAAAAACATTTGATTGTCATGGCATTCCATCACCATGGTTTCTCGACCTCTTTAATTGCTGCTAATCTATCTGCTACATTTCATACATGTCTCATATCAAAGCATTTTATCCAAGCAGGTTCATTGCCTTGCTGCTATGGCTAAAAGCCTAAAACAAGTGCTCAAACAAGCTATAGATTTTTTATGGCATTCCATCACCATGAGACCACATTTCTTTGAGGAATTTTTTCAAAAAGCAGGTTTGTTGCATGTCCTATGCTACCACATTTTCATACATGTTTACCAAAGCATTTTATCAAACAATTCACCTCCTTGCTGCTATGGCTAAAAGCCTAAAAATAGGTGCTTCGAACAAGCTATGGGTGCTTGGAAAAAATCTATCAAAGCATATTAATAAGCAATAGCATAGACAAGGCAACAAACTGTTTGAATAAAAGCATCAAAGAAATGTAGTCTCAATGGTGGTGGAATGCCATGACAATCCATATAAATTTTCTTGTCATGGCATTAGGTCATGGCATTCCATCACCATGAGACCACATTTCTTTGAGCATTTTTTCAAATGGTTGCTGCCTTGTCTGCCACATTTTTTCATACATGTTTTGACATTTTATCGAAATGGATTTCACCTCCCTTACTGTAAAACAAAAGCCCACAAAATAGGTGCTTCCAAACAAGCTATGGATGCTTGGAAAAAATCTATCAAACCATAATAATAAGCAAGAGCATAGACAAGGTAGCGAACTATTTGAATAAAAGCCTCAAAGAAATGTGGTCTGAATGGTGGTGGAATTCCATGAAAATCCATAGCAATTTGCTTGTCATGGCATTCGTCATGCCATTCCATCACCATGAGATCACATTTCTTTGATGCATTTTTTCAAATAGTTTGCTGCCTTGTCTATGCTACCACATTTTCCATACGTGTTTACCAAAGAATTTTATCAAACAGTTCACCTCCTTGCTGCTATGGCTAAAAGCCTAAAATAGGTGCTTCCAAACAAGCTATGGATGCTTGGAAAAAATCTATCAAAGCATAATTTAATAAGCAATAGCATAGACAAGGGAGCAAACTATTTGAATAAAGCCTCAAAGAAATGTGGTCTCAATGGTGGTGGAATTCCATGACAATCCATAGCAATTTTCTTGTCATGGCATTCGTCATGCCATTCCATCACCATGAGACCACATTTCTTTGAGCCATTTTTTCAAACAATTCGCTGCCTTGTCTATGCTACCACATTTTTCATATGTGTTTACCAAAGCATTTTATCAAATAGTTCACCTCCTTGCTGCTATGGCTAAAAGCCTAAAATAGGTGCTTCCAAACAAGCTATGGATGCTTGGAAAAAATCTTTCAAAGCATAATTTAATATGTAATAGCATAGACAAGGCAGCGAACTGTTTGAATAAAAGCCTCAAAGAAATGTGGTCTAAATGGTGGTGGAATGCCATGACAATCCATAGCAATTTGCTTGTCATAGCATTCATCATGGCATTCCATCACCATGAGACCACATTTCTCTGAGGCAGTTTTTCAAACAGTTCGATGCCTTGTCTATGCTACCACATTTTTCATACATATTTACCAAAGCATTTTATCAAATAGTTCACCTCCTTGCTGCTATGGCTAAAATCCTAAAATAGGTGCTTCCAAACAAGCTATGGATGCTTGGAAAAAATCTATCAAAGCATAATAATAAGCAATAGCATAGACAAGGCAGCGAACTTTTTGAATAAAATACTCAAAGAAATGTGGTCTCAATGGTGGTGGAATTCCATGCATTCATCATGCCATTCCTCACCATGAGACCACATTTCTTTGAGGCATTTTTTCAAACAGTTCACTGCCTTGTCTATGCTACCACATTTTTCATACATGTCTACCAAATCATTTTATCAAACAATTAACTGCCTTGCTGCTATGGCTAAAAGCCTAAAAAAGGTACTTTCGAACAAGCTATGGATGCTTGGAAAAAATCTATCAAAGCATAATAGTAAGCAACAAGCTATGGTCTCATGGTTTTTTTTCACGCAAAAATCAATGTGATTTATTCACATTTTTTTGCAGGTTATAAACACTTTTTTTTGTCAATTTTGATGTTTTAAATGAAATTCAAGTTTATGGTGATTTTGTTGTTTATATGATGATATGTGATATTCTAATCCTAATTCATGCTTCTAGGTTGCATAGATATGTATTTTGTTTTTACATGTTTTTTGTACCATGAACCCAAAACAAAAGTGAACCCCCTCCAAAAATTTAGCCAAAATAGCGTGTTTTGGGTGAGAAAAAGGACCATACCTATCATGAACATGCCTATTTGAAAGCGTTGGAATGGTGCGTTTGGTCACACGAGGTTGTAGAGCGAAAGTTGCACCACTTTGCAACTTTCCGCTTCTC
>VDFB02270651.1:159123581-159142712 GCA_007258455.2 Sequoia sempervirens
CTTCCTCAATACTATATTGGGCAACGGTTTTCTTTTGTTTAAGATTTCATTTGCTATTTTTGAAACAAGGCAAGCCGGCGGGATTTGAACCCCGAACCGACCGGCGATTAAAAAGCCTAGTAACCGTTTGACCATTGATTCCGTTTAGGGTATGTATGGTAGCGGTTGTTTTTGATGTATTTCGAAAACCGAATACCTTAGATTTTAAAACCAACTCCCTATAACTCTAAAACAAACAACTTTTTATGGAAGTGTAACCTCCCAAAAATCAAATAGCCGACAAGGCTTAAACAAATTAAGAGGTTATTATTATTTATAAAGATTTTTTTTATGTAAAAGGGAGATTATTAAAGATTTATAGGGGGGGATTATGGAAGATTTGCAGATTTTTATGTATTTTGGAGAGATAAGGTGGATTTGGAGAATATTTTCAAATCTTTTGGTTGAGGGCCAAATTGAGATAATTATTTGTAATAAAAGGGGGCTTGAGGTGAGGATTGTAATCAAGTTTTTTTCAGGTGAAGGAAGTCTTGACGCTGAGGCAACATGGAAGAGAGGGGTCTTGTTGAAGAATTTTCAAGCCATTATTGAATGTCGGAGCCCTGTTATGCTGCCGAACTGATGGTCTTGGTGCATCATTTGTAATCGATTTTGGAGTTAATCGGATCGGTCTCCCTATTGGAGTGGACCCGGAGACGTAGTCACTTTCGTGACGAACTCCGTTATCAAGCGTTGTTTGCACTTCTCTTCTTCTCTCTCTTTCTGACTCTCATTTCCTTCCTTTCTGTTAAATCACCTTGTTATTACTTTCATTCTGTTATTTCCTTAAGTTAATTTCATTTTAATTAACTTGAAATAATCATTGTAAAAGCATTGTAAAAGTTTAAACATTTAAACTGCAATCTAGTCTAGATCCTATACAGATGAGAGGAAAGGCTTGAACTCACGGAGGCTACACTTGGATTTTGATATTCAACCATGAGAGCAGAAGAGAGTTGATATCAGTATCAAAACATTAAGCATGCATTCTTCTAGCCAACGAAGAAGGAGGTGATTACTTTGCTTCATTTTCATTTGCATAACCATATCAAGGCGTGGGAACCAAGAAGACCAAGGATGTCGAGTTTTATGTGGAGGTAATGGATGTCGTCCAAACTTTAAGATGGGAAAGAAGGTCAATGTATGATTGTTAACCTTGAGAGAGTATTTTATGTTGAGGAAATTTCCTTTAGATGCAAGGATTCAAAGCACATCAACCACGTGTGGTACAAATGATTAAATCCCAAAGATGATTTGTAGCAATGAAAGAGTCTGAAAAGGTAGATAGAGCAACAACGGTGACTCGGGAGAAACTTCAACTTTCAAAAAACAAAGTCAATTGGGTACCAGGCGTGGATGGGGTAACATTTGTGGTGGAAGGGAAGAAAGATAGCTAAATCCCAGGAGGCCTCCATGTAGTTTCAATATTCAACCATGAGGAGTAGATGAGAGGTTGATCTCATGCATCCAGGCTATTCAAGCATTTTGTGGAGAAGAGATGATTACTTTGCTTCATTTCATTTGCATAACCATATCTGAGCATGGGAACCCGAGAGGCTGGAAGGATCACAGAGTTTATGTGGGAGACAATGGTTGTGAATTAAACTTTAGGAGGGAATGTATGATTGGTGCAGGAGCACCATTCAATAGGTTTTGTTCATCAAGGAAAATAAGGAGTAGAATATCACCAATTTACTAAAACCGGCCCAAACTTGTACATTTAAAGGTTTTGAGTCAATAAAAATGGATTTTTGACCCATTCCTCTTTTTGTAGCCTCTGTAACTTGAGGAATGGGTCTACACTAACATTATTAAGGTGTGGGAATGATGTGTTTATGTTGGGGAGGTTTGAAAGTGACATGGGTGTGAAATCCATGTGTGTAAAAGTGAGTTTTCTTTAAGAAAAATGGTGGTTTTGAAGAGTTAAATTGTGTTTTTGTGTAAGTCAGCATTGTTTTATGATAGTTTGAGCTTGTGTAGGGTATCAAAAACTTGTTTGAGTAATTTATAGGTTGTGGTTAGCTTTGCAAGTATCATTTTCAATAAACCCCTAGGCTTTAGGCTACAATAGAGGGTTTTGTGGTTTACCCATTGTACGATGGTATAACTGAGATCTAATTGTGGATTTTGAAGTTTTGATACCTTAGAATTGCTTCCCCAAGAGTTGGTAAGGTTTGAATAAGTTTAGAGTATAGACCCTTTGTTCAACTAGATCGATCCCTTAAGGGTCCAAAGGGAAAAATGGCTACAAACTTCAGCATGAGGTTACTCAGACACCGTGATGCTTAGAAACTTCTCATCTAATCTGATGGGATCATTTTGGGCCCCTCTACAATAACCTCTCTCAGAGTGGTTTTCCCGTGGTGTCCAGTTTTTAGTTGATGAAAAAAGTGTCAAATGAAAGCAGTGAAAAGTTGCAAAGTGGTGCAACTTTCGTTCTGCAACTCGTGTGACCAAACTGACTACTCCAACGCATCTGAATAGGAATTTTTACACTAGGAATGGTCCTCTTTCTCACTCAAATACACGAAATCGCTCTGAACTATGTTCAACTCGATCGATCCCTTGAGGTTCCGAAGGGAAAAATGGCTGCAAACTTCAGCATGAGGTTACTCAGACACCATGATGCTTAGAAACTTCTTGTCTAATCCTATGGGATCATGTTGGGCCCTTTACAATAACCTCTCTTGGTTTACGTTATCTCAAAGTGGTTTTCCCGTGGTGTAGAAGTTTCAGTTGATGAAAAAAGTATCAAATGGAAGTAGTGGAAAGTTGCAAAGTGGTGCAACTTTCGTTCTGCAACTCATGTGACCAAAAGAACTATTCCAACGTATCTGAATAGGAATTTTTACGCTACGCATGGTCCTCTTTCGCACCCAAACACGCAGAATCACTCCGAGCTACGTTCAACCAAATCAATCGCTTAAGGGTCCAAAGGGAAAAATGGTTGCAAACCTCAGCATGAGGTTATTCGGACACCGTGATGCTTAGAAAATTCTCGCCTAATCCCATGGGATCACGTTGGGCCCTTCTACAATAACCTCTCTTGGTTTTCGTTATCTCAGAGTGGTTTTCCCTCGGTGTCCAGATTTCAGTTGATGGAAAAAGTGTCAAATGGAAGCAGTGAAAAGTTGCCAAGTGGTGCAACTTTCGTTTTGCAACTCATGTGACCAAACGGACTGTTCCAACGCATCCAAATAGGCATGTTTATGCTAGGCATGGTCCTCTTTTGCACCCAAACATGCGGAATCACTCTGAACTACGTTCAACATGAGGTTACTCAGACAAAATGGCTGCAAACTTCATCATGAGGTTACTCAGACACCGCGATGCTTAGAAACTTATCGTCTAATCCTATGGGATTGCGTTGGGCCCCTCTACAATAACCTCTCTTAGTTTATGTTATATCCAGGTGGTTTTCCCGTGGTGTCAAAGTTTCAGTTGATGAAAAAAGTGTCAAATGGAAGTAGTGGAAAGTTGCAAAGTGGTGCAACTTTCGTTCTGCAACTCGTGTGACCAAATGAACTATTCCAACGCATCTGAATAGGCATGTTTAAACTAGGCATGGTCCTCTTTCATACCCAAACATGCGGAATCGCTCCAAGCTATGTTCAACCGGATTGATCCCTTAAGGGTCCATAGGGAAAAATCGTTGAAAACTTCAGTATGAGGTTACTCAGACATTGTGATGCTTAGAAACTTCTCGTATGATCCCATGGGATTGCGTTGGGCCCCTCTACAATAACCTCTCTCAGTTTTCATTATCTCGGAGTGGTTTTCCCGTGGTGTCCAGATTTCAGTTGATGGAAAAAGTGTCAAATGGAAGCAGTGGAAAGTTGCAAAGTGGTGCAACTTTCGTTCTACAACTCGTGTGACCAAACAGAGCATTCCAACGTTTTCAAATAGGCATGTTCATGATAGGCATGGTCCTCTTTCTCACCCAAACATGTTGGTTTGGCCAAATTTTTTTGGAGGGTTTTGGGTTTGTTGGTACAAAAAACATGTAAAAACAAAATACATATCTATGCAACCTAGAAGCATGAATTAGGATTAGAATATCACATATCATCATATAAACAACAAAATCACCATAAACTTGAATTTCATTTAAAACATCAAAATTGACAAAAAAAAGTGTTTATAACCTGCAAAAAAATGTGAATAAATCACATTGATTTTTGCGTGAAAAAAAACCATGAGACCATAGCTTGTTGCTTACTATTATGCTTTGATAGATTTTTTCCAAGCATCCATAGCTTGTTCGAAAGTACCTTTTTTAGGCTTTTAGCCATAGCAGCAAGGCAGTTAATTGTTTGATAAAATGCTTTGGTAGACATGTATGAAAAATGTGGTAGCATAGACAAGGCAGTGAACTGTTTGAAAAAATGCCTCAAAGAAATGTGGTCTCATGGTGAGGAATGGCATGATGAATGCATGGAATTCCACCACCATTGAGACCACATTTCTTTGAGTCTTTTATTCAAAAAGTTCACTGCCTTGTCTATGCTATTGCTTATTATTATGCTTTGATAGATTTTTTCCAAGCATCCATAGCTTGTTTGGAAGCACCTATTTTAGGATTTTAGCCATAGCGGCAAGGAGGTGAACTATTTGATAAAATGCTTTGGTAAATATGTATGAAAAATGTGGTAGCATAGACAAGGCATCGAACTGTTTGAAAAACTGCCTCAAAGAAATGTGGTCTCATGGTGATGGAATGCCATGATGAATGCTATGACAAGCAAATTGCTATGGATTGTCATGGCATTCCACCACCATTGAGACCACATTTCTTTGAGGCTTTTATTCAAACAGTTCGCTGCCTTGTCTATGCTATTACTTATTAAATTATGCTTTGAAAGATTTTTTTCAAGCATCCATAGCTTGTTTGGAAGCACCTATTTTAGGCTTTTAGCCATAGCAGCAAGGAGGTGAACTATTTGATAAAATGCTTTGGTAAACACATATGAAAAATGTGGTAGCATAGACAAGGCAACGGACTATTTGAACAAATGGCTCAAACAAATGTGGTCTCATGGTGATGGAATGGCATGACGAATGCCATGACAAGCAAATTGCTATGGATTGTCATGGAATTCCACCACCATTGACCACATTTCTTTGAGGCTTTTATTCAAACAGTTCGCTGCCTTGTCTATGCTATTGCTTATTAAATTATGCTTTGATAGATTTTTTCCAAGCATCCATAGCTTGTTTGGAAGCACCTATTTTAGGCTTTTAGCCATAGCAGCAAGAAGGTGAACTGTTTGATAAAATGCTTTGGTAAACATGTATGAAAAATGTGGTAGCATAGACAAGGCAGCGAACTGTTTGAAAAAATGCCTCAAAGAAATGTGGTCTCATGGTGATGGAATGGCATGGCCCGAATGCCATGACAAAGCAATGCTATGGATTTTTCATGGAATTCCACACCATTGAGACCACATTTCTTTCATGCTTTTTATTCCAAATAAAGTTAGCTACCTTGTCTATGCTCTTGCTTATTATTATGGTTTTGATAGATTTTCCAAAGCATCCATAGCTTGTTTTGGGAAGCACCATAATTTTAGGCTTTTAGCCATGAAAGCGGCAAAAGAGGTGAACTATTTGATAAAATGCTTTGGTAAACATGTATAGAAAAATGTGGTAGCATAGACAAAGACATGAACTATTTGAAAAAATGCCTCAAAGAAATGTGGTCTCATGGTGATGGAATGCCATGGCCGAATGCCATGACAAAGAAAATTTCTATGGATTGTCATGGCATTCCCCTCCTAAATAAAAGACCACATTTCTTTGAGGCTTTTATTCAAACAATTTTTCTTCACTTGTCTATGCTATTGCTAAATAAATTATTCTTTGATAGATTTTTCCAAGCACCCATAGCTTGTTTTGGAAGCACCTATTTTAGGCTTTTTAGCCATAGCAGCAAGGAGGTGAATTGTTTGATAAAATGCTGGTAAACATGTGTATGAAAAATGTGGTATGAATAATAGAAATTGTTTGAAAAATTCCTCAAAGAAATGTGGTCTCGGCATGGTGATGGAATGCCATAAAATCTATATGCTTGTTCGAAAACACTTGTTTTAGGCTTTCAGCCATAGTAACAAGGAAGTGAACTATTTGACAAAATGCTTTGGCAGACATGTATAAAAAATGTGGCAGTATAGACAAGGAAATGAACTCTTTGAAAAATGCCTCAAAGAAATGTGGTCTCATGGTGATGGAATGCCACTGACAATCCAAATGCACGATTTGTCATGGCATTCCTGAAACCGAACGACCCCTCAAAGTTCTCAATGATATATTCTTACTATGCTTTTCGATGAATTTTTGAGTATCCATCATAGCTTGTTGAAAGCACTTGTTTTAGGCTTTTCAGCCATAGCAATAAAATGATGAACTATTTGGCAAAATGCTTTGGTAGACATGTATAAAAATGTGGTAGTATAGACAAGGTTGAATTGTTTGAAAAAAATGCCTCAAAAATGTGGTCTCATAGAATGCCATGACAAGCAAATGCAATTGGGAGCTGCTCCTAGTTATTAGTTATGCAATGTGAAGTAATTGCATAAGCTGCTAGGATTGACTTTGTAAAAACTATATATTGTAATTGAAATTTTGTCATCTATCAACATCTAGTTATTAGTTATGCAATGTGAAGCAATGCTTTGAGTTTGAAATATGTGCAATGCAATGATAAACTACAAAAATCTATTTTTTACAATTTATTAGTTAAACTCTTTATTTTATTTTCTCTCTATATCTCTATGCTATGGAAATGCCTTTAAATTTTTTTTATCTCTTGTTCTACTTTTGTTTACCTTTTTTTTTTAAATCTGATTTTTTTCTGATTTTTTCTAGACTTTTTCTTGATTTTTTCAAAAATCTTATACTTTTGGTTTGCCAATTTTTTCCCCAAAATATTTTTGCTGCTATGGTATAAATACATATCTTTTTGTAATATCAAGGATACTTTTTGAAACTTCCATGCATTGCTAATCTAAAAGGAAAAGTCTTTTGCTAATCTGTATGCAGCCATGCTTTTGACATTGTCAAAAAGAGCAAATATCCAGACACCATCGATAAAAAAAAAAATTATTAACCAAATAGCCATGTACACATACATCAATATATGTCGATATAAGTATAAAATATAGTTACAAAATATCCATATAGGCTTATGCTCGAATGCCATATAGGCATACAATGTCAAATATATCCAATACAAGATATGTACAAAATTGCCATGTCTAGGCATACAACAAAGGGCTTTGGAATCAAAATTCATTTCTCTCCATGCTCTGGAAATAAATTATTTCCCTTTGTTTGGTGATCTGATGGTGATAAGTCCATCTATCATTTCTGTTGTGCTCGAGGAGTGCTCCTGCTGCTCCTCCTACATTTTAGCTCTTGGTGAAGTCTTAACTATTACAATAAGAAGTAAAGATATTAATATATAAAAATTACATTATAAGAAATGATATATTTAACAGAATAATCACTTACTGCCATCTCATGATCACTCTCCATGATGGAAATATTTGCATGTCGATGCTCAGGCGTACTCAAGCCCTGTATAAACCATCCAAATAGGAATTAAACTGCGAATCAATAATGGTTTGATTTTTCACTAGAACTAACATCTATAACAACAAATGTAAATTGAAATTTAGTAATTTTCCTCATACCTCCTCTATCAGAGCCATGGAGGATTGTATAGCAGATGAAACACCGATATCCATTTCCCTTGTAACATTTGGAGGTGTTCCCACAACCAACATCTGAAAATAAAACAACAAATTATTCAATCACAAAAAAGTTACAATAGCGAGATCCGCGTCATGACTTATAATGTATGAGATCTAATGAACAAAATTTTGAGTACAAGTATTAAGCTATATATTTCTAGTAGGCATTGGCAGTTTGATAGGAAGACCAAGCATGATGGGGAGAAGAACACATACTCCATTGTGAAGGATGGGAAGACTTACAACCTTTCACCTCTCCTAGATGAAGACAAGGAAAAGCATGAAGTCCCTAGTGTTTTGATGGTGGGTGAGAAGGAGTTCATGAAGACCTTGAATGAAGGAGGAGGAAGAGGATTCTTCCTGATTATGAATCCAAAAAGTGAAGCAGATCTGCCCACAAAGAAGAAGGAAGATGCACCAAATGAAGTCCAAGAGTTGTTGGAAAGGTACAAGGAAATAACGGTGAATGAATTACCTAGTTTCCTACCTCCCATTAGGGATATAAGACACCATATTGATCTGATTCTAGGGGCTACATTGCCCAATAAGGCTGCATACAAGATATCACCTACTCAAAATGAAGAGATTGCAAGACAAGTGCAAGAGTTGATGGATAGAGGGCTAGTGAGGAAGTGTTTGAGCCCATGTGTTGTTCCTACTATCCTAACACCAAGGAAGGATGGGAATTGGATGCTTTGCATTATTGATTCAAGAGCCATTAATAGGATTGTGCAATCAGATATAGGTTCTTGATGCCAAGAATGGAGGACCTCATAGGATGTCTATTAGGAGCATCTTACTTTTCCAAGATTGATCTAAAGAGCAGGTACCATCAAATAAGGATCAGAGGTGGGGATGAATGGAAGATAGATTTTAAGACTAATGAAGGGCTCTATGATTGGTTCATGATGCCCTTTGGGTTATCAAATGCCCCTAGTACATTTGTGCGCCTTATGAATGAGGTATTGAGACATTTCATTGGAAATTTTCTTGTAGTTTATTTAGATGACATCCTTGTGTTTAGCAAGTCTAAAGAAGAACATTTGAAGCACCTTGACATGGTACTAAGGAGGTTACAAGAGGAGAAGTTGTTGATCAACATGGAAAAGTGTGAATTCATGAAGGAAGAATTAGTCTACCTTGGTTTTGTCATCTCCAAGGGAAGTTTGAAGATGGATGCTTCAAAGGTTCATGCTATTCTTACTCAAGGCCAACACCAAAATCCATGGGAGATGTGAGAAGCTTCCATGGACTTGCAAGCTTTTATAGAAAGTTCATCAAGAACTTTAGCCAAATTTGTGCACCAATCTTGGACACCATCAAAGGAGGTAACAAAGGTAAGTTTTCTTGGACCAATGAGGCTGATAAAGGGTTTGAATATCTGAAAATGAGAGTAGCACAACAACCTATAATTGTGCTTCCTGATTTTGATAAAGTTTTTACCATTGAGTGTGATGCTAGCAATCAAGCAATAGGGGCTATTTTGAGCCAAGAAGGTAGAACAGTTGCATTTTATAGTGAGAGGCTAAATGAAGCAAAGATGAAGTATTCTTCCTATGATTTGGAATTGTATGCTATGGTCCAAGCCCTCAAAAAGTGGAGGCACTACTTGTTACCTAAAGAATTTGTTGTTTATACTGATAATCATGCCTTGAATTTTTTGAATGCACAGGACAAACTCAGTCATAGGCACATGAAGTGGGTAGAGTCTTTGCAAGCCTATACTTTCACAATAAAGCGTAAGAAGGGCCAAGCAAATAAGGTCATAGATGCTCTCAATAGAAGGGAACTTGTAGTGCAAGAGATCCAACTCCAAAGCATGGGGGTTGAAGCATTGAAGGATATGTATCATGAAGATTTAGATTTCAAGGAGGTATACAATGTTTGTGAGTAGCATTTGAATTATTTTCATGGTGAATTCTTAGAATTTTTATTGCAGAATGGTTTTCTCTTCAAAGGAAGCCAATTGTGTGTGCGTAAATGCTCAATGAGGGAGAATATCATAAAGGAGAAACATAGTGGGAGTCTTGGAGGTCACTTTGGCCTTGACAAGACCTTAGAACAAGTTAGGAGATTTTACTATTGGCCAAAGTTGCAGGTGGATGTGAGAAGGTATGAGGAAGGCTGCACAATATGTCAAAGGGAAAAGGGAACTTCATCAAATGTATGACTCTATCAACCACTGCCCATTCCCAATATGCCTTCGGAGTGTGTAAGTATCGACTTTGTCTCGGGGTTGCCTAGAACCCAAAAAGGTTCTAATAGTATCTTTGTGGTAGTTGATAGATTTAGTAAGATGGCACATTTTATTCCTTGCAAATGAACCAATGATTCATCTCATATAGTAGGTCTCTTCTTTAAGGAGGTTGTTAGGATACATGGACTGCCTTTAACCATTGTTTCTGAAAGGGATTCTAAATTCATTGGTCACTTTTGGAGGACCTTGTGGAAGAAACTCAAGGAAAAAATTTGTCCTTTAGTTCAGCATACCATCCACAAATGGATGGAAAAACTAAAGTGGTGAATAGATCATTGGGAAACCTCTTAAGATTCCTTACCAAGGAGCATGGAAAAGCTTGGGATCTTATTTTACCTCAGGCTGAATTTGCATATAATGACTCCATGAATAGGAGCATTGGTAGAAGCCCTTTTGAGGTAGTCTATGGCATGCACCCTAGAGGGGTCTATGAACTAAGAGATCTACAAGGAGTTGCTAGGAGAAGTGCTCAAGGTGAGGACTTTGCTGTTACAATCAGGGATATTCATCAACAAGTGAAGGAAACCCTTCAAAAGAATGTTGAGAAGTATAAGGAAAAGGCGGATTTAAAGAAGAGGAATGTCCAATTCAAGGTTGGAGACTTGGTGATGGCACACTTGAAGAAGGAGAGACTTCCAAAAGGAAAGTATACCAAACTCATGATGAAGAAGATAGGACCTTGCAAGGTGGTCTACAAGTTTGGCCAAAATGCTTATGAAATAGAGCTACCTCTTGGGGTGGCAATCTCTCCTATCTTCAACATTTCTGACTTGTATCCTTTCAAAGCTTTTGTGATATGATTGAGTGCTTGGTTACTATCAAACTAATGATATGATTGATGTTACTAAATTTGGCTAAGGTGTATAAGACAGGTTTGGTGACTTTGATGGTTGGATGGGTGACTACTATGAAGCCTTTTGAGAGAATTGGTGATTAACCACAAGATCATAATCAAGATTTTGTTGTAGCAGGAGTTTGCAACTTGTAAATAGATTGTTGCAGTCAAAATATGGTGAGTACAATGCTTGATAATGGACTGATAATAGTGAGGTATGGTTTAATTGATTTGTTTCCTTGGTGAATAAATGAAAGGATGAATTGTTCAAGTGTCAATAATCAGGTTTATGTTGTTTTTATGGTGGTTGAGAATGATGTGAATCTAATTGATTAAGTCAAAGTTTTCTTTAATATGGTTTTTTCTTTGAATGAATCAATTGGAATACTGATTAGTGGAATGATGAATGATGGCCTATGGAATGGCTAAGAGAATTTGAGTGGATTTTGGTTGAATGAAAAGTAGATTTCTGATGAAATTATATTTGATCTTCTCCTAATTCTATTTGGGATTGAAATCCCTTGAAGAAATGATGTTGATGGTGTTTGTTGGATGCTTTGCATAAGATGTACCCTGACGATTGAGTGTTTTGATATGATGCTTTGCATCACTAACTGCCTTGTCTATGCTATTGCTTACTATTATGGTTTCATGGATTTTTCCAAGCATCCATAGTTTGTCATGGCAGTGCACCTTTGCAAGCACATGCCTCCATGTGAAGTAATTGCATCGTGTTGCTTATGTTGACTTTCTAAACAACTATATTGTACAGTTGAAATTGTGTCATCTATCAACATCTAGTTATTAGTTATGGAATTTGAAGTACTAATTCTTTGAGTTTGAATGATGTATAATGCAACATAACCAAAAATATGAATATAAACTACATAAATCTATTAAGTAGAATTCATTAGTTAAGTTCTCTTTATTCTATTAACTCCGTGTACGTTTGAGTGAATCCACTGGCACTAGGAGGTATTTGCTTGAAACCACCAATATTAGCATGTTCAACATCCAAAATCACATGTATTAAAATACCATTCGGAAAACAATGCTATTAACATGTATTAAATTTATAATTGTTTACTAATTACATACCCCACTGATAGGTGTACTACAGAAATAAGTAGGTGGAGGACCGATGTACCCAGTCTCAACATTATGACCCTGCAATTTTATTAAAATAATAAAACTAAATTAGTTAATCATGCATTTCAGAATCAAAATTTAATAAATTAAATTCAATGAACATGTTGACTTTTGCCCGACTATCAATGCCATATGCACAATGCAAAATGTCAACTGTCCTCTCCATCCCCATAGTAGCATACGGATCCTGCGTAGCAACATACGGATCCTGCGTAGCGGCATATGGATCCTGCGTAGCAGCCTCCTGTGTGTTAGTGGGGTCATATGAACAAGTCGCACTGCAAGATTGACACACATCGGTTTGAAGGACACCACCCGAAGACTCCCCTGGATGGTGATGTACAATAGGGCTAGTATGATGGATGACACTTCGGGTCAAAGTGTTGATTGCCTGCAATGTCTCTACGTCAACACTCTCCTTCGCAACAACGGGCATGACAATGTGCTCATGAGGCAGCCTAGCGAGAGGTCGTCTCCCTTGCCGTGTAGGATCTAGCTATGCACCGAGCCTATCCTAAGCCAACCCCCCACCTCTCCCCTAGAACTCTCTCATATCAAAATAATTTGGGATTAGGCTCAATACGAACTCACTGTATAGTTTCCTAAGAAAATATTGGGGGACTTCACAATTATTGCACAGTGGGTAATCAAAGACCAAGTACCACCTATCATAAAAACGGTTCCTAATCTCTTGGTGGTGGCACTAATGAATAGGAAACCTCTTCGCATTCATACTAAGATTTTGATTTGTTCTAGGGTCAATGAATAGAGAGCACAAATCACCTTTAGTAATTTTTAAATCTTTTACTTGTTTATATGATAGTTTATCTGCATAATATGCCTTAGCTGTCTGCCTCCTATCTTGCCATCCCGTTATTTGTTGGGTTATTAGATCTACATTTTTTAACATCTCTTTCATTGAATTTGCTAGTGTAATTCTTTCTGCAGTTGAAGCATTTGGATCACTCAACCTACTAATAAGATCCTCAATTTGTTTTTTGTTGTTTTCAATTTCACTCAAATTTTGTTGAGTGCCAGGAGGGTGTTGAGTGATTGATGAGGGAGGTTGATTTTGTTCAGGAGGATTTGCCTGTTCTTCTTGTTGAGGATTTTCAGGATTATTTGCATCTCCTACAAATTAAAAAAAAAAATCAAATCTAACCTAAAACAAATAAAATCAACTTGAAACTAAGAAATTCAAAACAAATAGCAAACAATACTTACCTCTTGCACCTCTTCGTCATCATGGCACCATCTTTGCGAATGAAAAGCAACTATTGTTGATGAATTTTGAAGAATGCCTCCTCCTAGAATGTGAGCGCTAAAATGAGGGTTTTTGGCCGCGGGCAGAGCAAAAAAATAGAAAAGAGAAAATGAAAAACTTTCATTTTTTTTTGCTTTTAAAATGAAATAGCGTGAGCGTGTTATAACGCGCTCGCGTTATGTCATTTCCAAACTTTTTTTTGAAGTTGGCCACAAAAGTGTAACCCAACTTCATGCACCAGCCCTAATCATATAATTATTTAAATATAATAAAATTTATTATGCTATATTAAAATCCTAGTTATTAATGGACTAATGATACTATTAAAGATTCCTAGCGAGTTTATGTTGTGTTTTAATTAGGAAATATGTTCATAGGAGTTGTCCATAATGGTGTGGATGATAATCTAATTATTTAATTGTTAAATGATTTTCTATATTATTTTTAGGATGAATGAAGGTGAACTATTATTTTATCATTTTTTATATGCATTATCTTTTTATACGTGAATTATTATTTTTCTATTTTTTAGGAATGGTTTTATTAATTTAATTTTTGAGAACGTATCAAAATTTATATTATTAATTAAAAATTTATATTATTAATTAAAAATTAATATATTTGTATTAAAATAATATTAATGATAATTAATAAATTTATTTTAAGAAATATTTTTCATTAAATGTTTAATAATATATATTTATATAATATTATTTTATAAATTATTATAAAATCAAATGTTAATATATTAAATTTTTACATAATTTAAATAATTGATATGAATGTGTCATATAATTATGCAAAAAATTTAATGTTTATTTAGTATTTTGATTTTTAAATATATTATTAATATTAGTTTACTTTAATTATCTATAAGAATTCTTATATATTTTTTAATAATATTATTAATATAAAATTTAACAATAATTTATATTTTTAATTTAAAACTTATATTTAGTAATTAATTATATGAATAATAATATTATCAGTGTTATTATATTTATTTAAACTTATTCTTTTAAAATTTAAAATTTATATTTATATTTTTTTATTATGAGTGTGCAATATTCTAGAATATAAGTATGCAGGGATTATAAGTGATGTATTTTTTATTGTTGTGATGTATTTTTTATTGTTTTTATTTATAAATATTTTGTATTATTATTATTATTTTTGGTCGGTAATAAGTGTTCTTTTTATATTACTTTTGTAAAAAGATTACATCATCAGTTCACCTTCACCCAAACAATTGATACAAAAAGATTTGTCAAATAACATCTTAACATGTAGGGTAGGTAAATCATGAAAACCCATCCCCAAAACCTGCCAAAAAACATCCAACTAACACCATAGCTATCAATCGACATAAGTATGACCTTATTTATAGGACCTATAGCTAACAGTAACAAAACTATAGGCTACACAACCAAAAAACATATGTCCATAAGGACATATATGTCCAGAATTATGAGCTACCTGGGTCACCCTCGGTCGAAGCTGCTTGCCAGTTCCTTGTCTTCAGCCCGAGAAGCGTCCTTGCACGCCGATTTGCATTCCACATCTTCACTGCCTCCTCCCTCATTTCAGTCATTTCCCATTCGATCACCATCTCTTGCTCCATTAACTCAATGAAGAGTTTCAGAGCCTGCCACCTGAGATAGGCTTCCTCCCTACACCGCTCCTTATATCTCCCTTCCAGCCACCGGATGAAGAATAAGTAACCATCTTCCCCAAAAGGCCCTACTAAGTCTTCATCCACCAGTTCTTCGCTAATGTCTATTCCAATCCCAGGCACACACCACTCCAAGATTGATTCCATTCTGCCTAAAAAATATTCAAGCACTATTAGTTTTAAAACCCTGCGCACCGTTGCAACCTCCTCACCCAAATCCAACCCCCAAGCTACAATCATAGAATAGACAGATTGGTTTGATATTTGTGGCGAAGGAAACCAAAATCTTTACCTAGAATCTTCTTTACATACTGCCTTAATCTGCATTCTTCCACCAGAAAGAGACCCATTAGCTGCTTTTTTGAGGCATCCCAAAAGAAAGGTCTCAGTTGTCTATTAGAGTGGAATGAGAAGTGGGCTTCCATTGAAGTGGGATTCTTCTGGCCATCTGTGCAGCAACTACCACTTCTTCACCATAAACTCTAGACTCTTTCATTCACTCACTAATGCCCAGAATTGAATGCTTCTTGCACTCCATAATGATGGCCACACATATTTTTGCACCACTACTCTCCATTCTCACACTTCACCTATCGTGTCCAAGCTACTTTGGGCATTCTTCAACCATGAACATTAAAATTTAAAGCCCATTTTGATAACACATCAGTCGTTGAATTACCTAGTCTTCTTATATGACTAATGCAGAAGTTCTCACACCCTTCCAACTCCTCCCCGATCTTTTCTACCACCAATTTCCCAAGTTCATTATAGTTAAAGCCCATTTCAATAACACATCAACCTCTGAATTACCTAGTATTCTTATATGACTAATGCAAAAGTTCTCATACCCTTCCAACTCCTCCCTAATCTTTTCTACCACATTATGTAAGTGCCATGCCTTTATGGAACCTTTCATGATTGTATGGATTATGATCAACGAATCCCCATCAAGATGAATCCTAGGTGCTCCAAGTCGTTTACCACACCTGACGACCAGAAGTGCTACTGCAGCTTCGGCTTCACACCCTTCCAAGTCCTCCTTGATCTTTTCTACCATATTTTGTAAGTGCCACACCTTTATGGAACCTTTCATGATTGCTTGGATTATGATCAACAAATCCCCCTCAAGATGAATCCTAGGTGCTCCTAGCCGTTTACCACACTTGACGATTAGAAGTGTTGCTGCAGCTTCAGCTTCATTATGAAGCCTGCCCCTAGAGCTAAAACATTTCCCTTCCAGCCCCTTATTATGAAGCCCGCCCCTAATGGAGCAGGGTTTCCCTTCGATGCTCCATCAAAGTTGAGCTTCCACCAAGCTTGCGGTTTCTCCCATGACACCTCTCTAAGTTCCTTCGAAGTCAGATTAGCCCAACCCGGCCCCTTAATAGGCCTAATATTTTGTATTATTATTAATAATACATAATATATATAATATACTAATTACATATTATATATTTGATATATATTATATATTATATGCTACATATATTTTTATATACTATAAATTATATATAGTATATATATATATTTTATAGTATTTATTAAAAATTTATTTAATATATTATATAGTAAATAGAGGTACTTGGTGGGAAGGATAGAGGGAGAAGGAGGTAGATACCTGAGGGGGAGAGAGAGAGTTAGATCTAGGTAGGTAGGGAGGGAGGGAGGGACCTGAGAGGGAGGGACCTAAGAGGAAGGGGGAGGGAGGGAGAGGGAGAGGGACCTATGAGGCAAAGAGCACAACAGAACAACAGGGAATTAGCACCAGATTTTGTCATATTTTAGTGTATTTTGAGTACATGAATTGAACAATTTGGCTAGCACTAAACTCGGCGCAGACAGGCATGGTCATCTCGGCATCGAATTTTGCGGCAACATTTTTTCTAGATTTAGCGCCGGTTTTAGCACGAGAAAATCATAGCACCTTCGTTAGCACCTAAAATAGCACTAGGAAGTAATATCAAAAATTGTGCCAAAATTGGCACCCAATTTGGCTTCTAGTTTTGCTTCCATGTCTACGCCCATTTTTGCTTCTAGTTTTGCTTCCAATTTTGCATCTAGTTTTGCTTCCAGTTTTTCCTCCAAGTTTTCTTCAAATTTTGCTTCCAAGTTTCCTTCCAATTTTGCTTCTAGGTTTGCTTCAGGTTTTGCTTCCAATTTTACTTCTGGTTTTCCTTCCAGTTTTCCTTCCGGTTTTGCTTCCAATTTTGCTTTTGGTTTTGCTTCCAAGTTTGCTTCCAGTTCTGCTTCCAATTTTGCTTTTGGTTTTGCTTCTAGTTTTCCTTCCAAGTTTGCTTTCGGTTTTGCTTCTGGTTTTTCTTTTGATTTTGCTTTTGGTTTTGCTTTTGGTTTTTCTTTTGGTTTTGCTTCCGGTTTTCTTCCAGGTTTGCTTCCAATTTTGCTTCCAGGTTTGCTTCCAATTTTTCTTCCAAGATTGCTTCTGGTTTGCTTCTAGTTTGGCTTCCATTGCTACTTCCTTTTTTGCTTCTAAAAATTCCTCTTAAATAGCTCATATGATTATAAAGTAAGTAATTTAATTATTTAACTTATATGATTAAATAACAATATAATTATTGTAACATGATCATCATCTATAATTAAAAAAAGTGAGTCAAATATTTATAATTTAATTGAATTTGACATCTATCCTGAGCAGTAAATTAAAATAATCATAGTTAATAAATATCCATCTAAAAATCATCGACCACTTTTAACTAAAACAAGTGAAAGTCAAATATGCTAGTACATCAAAAACATGTCAAAATGATACATGTCCAATAGTTGACATAAGTGAAAATGATATAACTAAAATTGATAAATTATGTAAGTCAAATTGATACAAGCCAAGATGATACATGTCCAAATGATATAGTGAAAATGACACATGTCAATAGGCTCATAACGATATATCAAAAATTATCCATGATGTAGTCTATATGATCATGAATGTCACTGGTTACTATCACCAACTATCACGATTCATGATCATCATCATCATCGTCGTCATCATCATCATAATTGTCATCAGCCTCAGTGTCTTCTGTATATGCGTCCTCATCATCCTCTGCTATGTGATCTATACTGGAAAAACCAATATTTTGTGGATCTATATCATGTTGAGGATCATTTTGATCTTTTGGAAGACCCGTGTTTTGAAAAAAAAACATTTAAAATGAAAAGTTATTATTTATTTCATGCAATAATTTATTTTTATGTTATATATCTAATAACAGATGAGACGAAACTATAATCATATTACATCATATCAAAGTGCATATACCATAATAAAATTTCAAAAAAGTTATAGCTAATACTGGTGAGTCAGGAGAAACTTCAGCTTTCAAAAACAAAGCCAATTAGGTTGGTAGACTTGTGGATCAGGCCAACATTTGGTGGAAGAGGAAGAAAGATGACTGGAACTCTAGAGGCCACCATAATGGATTTCAACATTCAACCATGAGAGAAGAAGAGAGAGCTGATATCATGTATCAAAACATTAAGCATGCATTCTTCCAGCTAGCCGAGAAGGAGATGATTTGCTTCATTTTCATTTGCATAAATAACCATATCACGACGTGGGAACCAAGAAGACCAAGGATGTTCAGTTTTATGTGGAGGCAATGGATGTGGTCCAAAATTTAGGAGGGGTGAGAAGGTAATGCATAACCATATCCTGATGAAATTAAGGAAGAACAGCAAGAGAGGGACAAGAAAAATAAAATCAATACTTCAAGGATTTGTCAAGCAAGTAAGAGAGTTATGGGAGCAACAACCTGATTCATTTAAATTATTTTGAACTAGAGTTTGATATACCATTTAGAGAGCTTGGATTTCATGGAGTTCCTTTCAAATCCTCTCCTTTTATTGTTCAGAGTTGGTGGAATTACCTTTCTTAGTAATCACTATTAGTGAGATTGAGATTGTTAACTTTGAGAGAGTACGACTTGGGAAAAAGGAATTTAATATGGCTATTGTTTTCAAAGACTTCAAGCGGGATGTACTCCACATTGATGCCATTCCTCAATCTTCACTTGTTGGCATCAAGGAATGGATAAACTCCATGGATATAAAGCATTATGAAAGCAAAATGAACTTGAACTGGCAGCCAATTTTGAAGAGTATTACTAATGATGCAAATAAATTTATTGAAGATGGTGATTGGGA